>CM033985.1:14542652-14643237 GCA_019706035.1 Raphanus raphanistrum subsp. raphanistrum
GAAGAGGATATCTTGTCCCGGAACATTATCAAGCTTTGTTGGTAGAGGTGTGGGCATTGGTGCGCAATCCTTCATCCCAGCAGTGACTAGCAAGTCTTGAGCATACTTTGACTGATTCAAGAACAAACCGTGCTCATGATGATGGACTTGGATGCCAAGGAAGTAGTCTACTTCGCCCATATCCTTCATCCTGAACACTGTATTGAGATCAGCAAGGAGCTTTCCAATCAGAGAGTTGTTGTTTCCTGTCAACAACATATCGTTGACGTACAAAAGGAGATAGATCACATCGGTTCCTTGATTATACACAAAGAGAGAAGGATCCGGGAAGCTGCACTCAAATCCAAATTCAAGCAAAAACGAACTGAACTTATCAAACCAAGCTCTTGGAGCTTGCTTGAGTCCGTAAATAGCCTTTTAAGCTTGCATACATAATCAGGTCTTGCACTATCTTCAAAACCTGGGGGCTGAGACATGTAAACAGTTTCTTGAAGATCTCCATGCAAAAATGCATTTTGAACATCTAGCTGTTTAATGTCCCACTTCTTTGTCACCGCGACGTGAAGAACTGTCCTTATGGTTGCTGTCCTGACCACTGGGCTAATTGTTTCAATGAAATCAACACCTTCAACATGTTCATTGCCTCTAGCTACCAAACGTGATCTGAGCTTCTTCACACTGCCGTCAGAATTATACTTAATCTTGTGAACCCATCCACAACTGATCAGCTTCTGATCCTCTGCAGGTGGAACCAGATCCCAAGTATCTATTTCCTTCATGTTGGTTACCTCTGTCATAGCACCGTTCCACCCCGGATGATTAAGAGCTGCTTTGAGTGTCCTTGGTTCAGTGACTTCAGACTTATCAGTGAACAAAACATATTTGGGATTCGGCTTGACAATTCCTGACTTGGCTCTTGTGTTCATCGAATGAGGCACTTGAGCAACAGGAAACAGGAACCGCTTGAACATTTGGCACTGGACTCACTGGAGGAGTGATATCAATAGCATTGTCTGAATCCGAAGTACTGCTATCTGAGTCATTAACTTCAGGGGGTGGAGAATGTTGTACTACAACTGAAGGCTGCTGTAGAGGACGTCTGAGAGGTGGGAATTCTTCTGCACTGTAAGAGAAGCCTGTGTCTGGAGGCGGCTCACATGCTTGCTCTTCAGCAACTGATGACAATCTCCAAGCATTAAGCAGAGCAGAGTCTGTCTTTGTAAGAAACTTACTGTAAAGGTCCGAATAAGGAAAGCTCTTCTCTTCAAAAAACATGCCTGCTAATGAAAACCTTGCCTGTTGGAGGGTACAAGCATCGATATCCTTTATATTTCTCATTATAACCCACAAACACACACGGTAGAGACTTAGGATCGAGTTTATTACTCATGTAAGGCCTGAGATACGGAAAGCACTTACAACCAAAGACTATGAGTGATGTGTACGTTGGTGGTTTGCCATGAAGCTTTTCGTAGGGACTGACGTTTGCAGGAAGTACAGACGAAGGAAGTAAATTCCCGAGAAAAGTTGCACTGAAGAAAGCTTCCACCCAAAGCTGTTGTGGAACATTGCTTTGATACATCATAGTAAGGCCGAGCTCTGTTATATGTCTGTGTTTCCTCTCAGACAAGCCATTTTGTTGAGGAGTATGTGGGCATGAGACCAGTTGTTTGATGCCACAATCTGCTAGGTGAGTCAGAAATCTTGAGTTTATAAACTCTCCCCCGCCATCGCATTGAAACTGCTTTATTGGCAGACGAAATTGTGTCTCAACCAGAGTTTGAAAACGAGTAAACACAATAAAGAAATCTGACTTCAACTTCAAGGGATAAAACCAAGTGAATCTTGAAAAATTGTCTATAAAGATCACATAATATCTGAAACCTTGAGTAGAAACAACTGGGATATGACCCCACAAATCACAATGAATCCTTTCAAGAGGACTTCTTGTTACTGTCTCAGAAGATAAAAAGGAAGTCTAGACCTCTTTCCTAACTGACAAGCATCACACAACAGAGATGAGCTTATCTTATTCAAAACTAACGACTTGTTCTTGACGAGCAGCTGAAGAATGTCCTTGTGAGGATGGCCCAACCTCTGATGCCACACCTCATCACTTGTGGCTTGTTGTCGTGTCGAATAACAAGCTTGAAACTTCGCACTCTTCAGCAGATACAAGTCCTTATGCCTTCTTCCTTGAGCCATCACCTGTTTTGTCTTTTTGTCCTTAATAAACACAGATTCATCATCAAAGGTGAATTCACATGGGTAATCTGATGTTAACTTTGAGACAGACAAAAGAGATTTTGTGATAGCCGGACACACTAATACATCATCGAGAGGTAGAGTACCTTGAGGAGTTTGAAGAGAAACAGACCCAACATGAGTGATAGGCAAATAGTCACCATTACCAACAATGATTTGATCGTTTCCCAAGTAAGGTTCAGACGAATGTAGTTGAGATCCATTGTTGGTAATTTGAGCTGAAGCAGCAGAGTCCGGATACCATTCATTACCATCTTCATCAGTCAACTTCATGACGGTAAGAGCATTGTGCAGATTGTCCGGATTCTCGTAGGCCTGATCAAAGCGGTTGTAGCATTTTACTGCAGAATGGCCAAACTTCCCACAAATCTGGCACGTAGGACGCGTATTTGAGCCAGAACCTGACCCTCCTGCGAACTGTTGAGTGAAACCACGTCCCGTGTTGAGTAGGAGTTTGAACCTCTTCCTCTGTAGCCTCCTCTGTTTGTGTATCCTCCTCTGCCTATGTTTGAGTAACCTCGTCCAGCGTGAAAAGCAAGGTGAGGATTCACATCAGGCGCTTGGTTATAGATCTGTAGTTTATCATCAAAAGTCACGAGCTTGAACACTGCATCTTCAAAGCTCATTTCAGAAACAGAGTCCATGGAGTGTTCTATAACCGTGCAAATCGATTCATACTCCTTCCCTAGACCACTCAAAGCCCCATAGATCATTTCTTGCTCAGAGACTGGACAACCTATGGAGTCTAGTTGGTCGCAGACAGCCTTAATTTCTCCTGGATACGCAGACATGGTTTTCTGGTTCTTTTTCATACCTTGGAGTTTTCTCTGCAGGTCAAGCTTGCGGGTTGCTAACACTCTGTTGTATTTCTTCCCAAGGCTGAACCAGACATCCTGAGCCGAGTGAAGTCCATAAACGGAACGCAGAGCCTCTTCAGTCAACGAACCGAACAACCACGCCATGACCAGTTGGTCCTTGCGTATCCACTTGACAAACTCTGGGTTGGCTGTCTCTGTTCATCTCCGGTTCCAGTCGTGACAGTAGGGGATGGTCTGGGTGTGGAGCCGTTGATGAAGCCTAGAAGGGATTGACTCGATAGAAAGGATTCAAACTGTGTTTTCCATAAGAGATAGTTTGTAGAAGAAAGTTTCAGTGTCACACACTGAGAGATGCTCAATGTTGGAGCAGAAACAGGATCGGCAGGATCATCCATGCTCTGATACCATAAAGATCGTAAAGATCAACTTTGTAAAGGAAGAAAGAAACTTTAACTTTTCTGTATTTCTTTGCTTGAATGAAACATTACAACATCATGTTCTTTATAGTGAATCTAAATCTTATCCTCTACCTAGCCACAACACGTGACCGCACACAAGCTGAGAGCATCAAATCTGTTAGAGGTCTCGATTGTATGAGCTGGTGCCATCGTACAAGGACCAGCTTGTCGTCTTCTGCCAACGTTAACGTTAAACGCTTTAACCGTTGCAGTCAAACGTTGAACGGGCTTTGAGACATGATCTTGCTTGTTGGCTTCTGATACTTGCGTGTGGGCTTTAGGAGACGGGCCTTGCTTCTGTCCTTCAGCTGATGTCGAACCTTCTCCATCAGCTAGCATGTTTGAGCTCATGCTGTCTTTATATATTTTACATCTTATCAAGTGAAATATTGCGACCATACTACTTAGGTTTCTTCCGTCCACCGCGGATGGAGAATGAATGTTTTTTTTTCTCTTACATAACCACACATTAACAAGATAAACAACAAATACATAAAAAGTCTTTAGAGTTTATTTTTTTCTTGAAGCAATAGAGGAAAGACTGAAAGAGAGAAGTACCGCTTAACTGAATCCTAACCATGGTTGGTTGGCCAACTGTTATAGTTGATGTTAAGAGAAGAACCTAAATGGAACCAAAATATCTCCCCAAGAAGCAAAAGTAAACATGCAAATGCAATGACCCACATCCCATCAGTAGGGTTGAGAATATAAATCTTAAACATGATCTTAAAAAGTTAGTTTTAGTGGGCTATAGCTCCTCAGCTTAGCCACCGAGAATA
Source organism: Raphanus raphanistrum subsp. raphanistrum (assembly GCA_019706035.1). Lineage (NCBI taxonomy): Eukaryota > Viridiplantae > Streptophyta > Magnoliopsida > Brassicales > Brassicaceae > Raphanus > Raphanus raphanistrum. The sequence continues at coordinate 14,546,973 of CM033985.1, forward strand.
TTAGCCTTGTTCCTGTAGCTAAGGCGGTTTCAACTCCCGCAACAAAGAAAATATAAAGAAATTTAAAATGCCAGCTCAACCATAAATTAGAAAAAGAGTAAAAAGATATTAATATTTGACGCAAGTGACATATCAGCACCGCATGGAAGCCGCTAATATTTACAGCGGTCATGGAGACGCGGAAAAGATCAAGTAGCACAGCCGCCGTCGTAATTAAATTCTGTCATGTTTGTTAATTTTTGGTCGTCGGACGGTGACGCCGCATTAGCTACCCGAACAGGGTGCTATTATGTGCCTTTTTTCTGAACACAATATCTTTCTTTTCGGTTCTAGCTTTCTAGATAGACATTTCCTAAAGAATATGGCTCTAGACCTTTCTCTCTAAGCACATGATGCATAAAGAAAATTTGAAAATTGAAAAGATGAGTAATGAGTATTGTGGTTCATGTTAAACCACTATGTGAGACTTAACCGGAGCTTGCAAAGATACCCAAACTCCAAACTAAGGGCTCTTGCCTAATGGGATAGAGGGAAAATGGCAAACATGGTTAGGATACAAGTCTTGTTGAACTTCGCAGCATGCAGATGAAACTAGTAAACAAAGCTTGCCTTCTACATAGCCTCATGGAATCAGAGGTGAACCATGAGCCTTTGTTGGTAACTCTGGGGAACTGCAAAGCACATTGCTGAAGCATCAGTATCTTTATGGGTTTCCTTTCCAGAGGTGTAAACTAAGAAACCGATAAATACACAAACCTGATGGTATGACTGATGAAGGTGCACAAGAGACAATTTGATGCGCAATTTAGGGTTTCCATATTATACAATTAATGTTTGTAATTTTAACAACTGTATGATCTCTTGGAGAAGAAGGGTGAGAAAAGTGTTAATTTTTGGTGCAGAAAGACCTAGGGACAAACAACATAGAACCGAAGTACCATATAGTCAGATGTGATATCTACCTATAACTGGCTGGTTGAAGCGAATGTACCAAAGAAAGAAGACTGCAGCGGAAATGGGATGGCATGTGGAGCACCAATCAAAGGAGGGAGAAATGTATCATCTGTATGATGCAGCGGAGTGGAAACACTTTCAAGATATACATCTCTGGTCCGAAGAACCTCGTAACGTTTATCTTGGATTATGTACAGATGGATTTAATCGATTTAGGATGTCTCATAGTCATTTTTGTGGCATGTGATCTTGAATCCATATAATCTACCCCTCATTATATGCATGAATACATAGTGCATGTTCCTTACAATTCTGAATTTTTGGCCAAATCATCTGCGAGAGTCTTGATATCTTCCTTAAAGGTTTTATTGCAGAGTTAAAAGAATTTTGGTCAACTGGAGTTGAAGCATACGATATGTCTTTAAATCAATTTTTAATGTAAAAGTCATGATGATGTGGTTGATTATTGAATTTTCGGGATATGCCATGCTATCAAGATGTACGACCCATGGTAAATTGGCTTGTTTAATCTGTGTGGAAGATACAAAGGTTTTTTATCTGCCTAATGGAAATAAGAAATGTTGGTTTTATTCTCACCGAAGATTTCTTCCTTATGGTCATCTACTAAGGAAGAATAGAAATGACTTTTTGAAGGGAAAACAATCCTTAAATGATTTATCACCTGATTCTTTGACTGGTATCAATCCACCAAAAACGTCTATGTGCGGTGGATACGGTCATGAAAATAAGAAGTCTGGCTATAGGAAATACCATAACTCGCATAAGAAAAACATATTTTGGAAGTTTTCATACTAGAAGGACCTAACGCCATAACCTTGATGTGATTGATATAGAGAAAATTGTTTTTGACAACATCACGAATACTTTTATGAGCGTGAAGGATAAATCTAAAGACAAATAAAGCGATTGGATATAACACTATTCTTTGATCAGCCACACTTACATGTTGATGGTGATGGTCAAGCTCCGTTTCCTCCCTACACATTGGACGGAGACGAAAGAAAAAGTTATTGGAATATGTGAAACACGCAGTTAAATTCCGAGACGAATATGCTTCAGACTTAACTTGTTGTGCTGATATAATGTCATGACTGCCATGTTTTTATGGGCCGGCACGTTCTATTTATCTTTTTAGAACTCCTAGACAGAAAGTCCATCTTTCTTTATCAGGTGCTAATTATTTATTTGAAATAATATAACTTTATATATGATTATAGTGTGTATTACTAAGATCTAAATTTTGAATATTGTAGGGAATGGAGAATTTTTCCATTACCTTTGCTCGAGAATTTTTCAGAAAAACCGAGTCCAAATTCTAAAACAGAACATTTTTTGATCATCTACAATTTGGAGAAGATCTTTTCACTATCATTTTTCTATGTCATTGAGTACCTACCTATACATCTCCCCTACAAAACTGAACTAGGAGGACCTGTGCAATTTAGGTGAATGTATGTTTTGGAAAGGAATTTCAAAAAATTAAAAGAGAAAGACAAGAACAAAATATTTGCGACTGGCTCGATTGTTGAATCATATCTCAATGATGGGATAACTTACTTCTCAGAGCACTATTTGCTGATCATATACATACAAATAAAAGGTAAACAATAACATTAGTCCTTGGATTCATTTTTTATGTGTAGGCACATGATTTTTATTCTATATAATGTATATTATTTATCATAATCATTTGAGAAGGTTAATGAAATTTAATGTAACTGAAGTCCATGTGTATCATGCCTCTGGAATACCTGATATATTTGCACATGTAGATTGTCTAAAAGACTGTACAGTAATTTCACAAGGCCTTTATGTTACTTTTCTATTTGATTCAAGTTTGGATATAGCTTTGGAATTAAAATCAAGTTTTATGTTAGTTTTGGCAAAAATTCTTTTTATGAATCTGTCTTATCTTCATCTGAAAGAGAAAATCCCATATCCACTGTTCTTACTTGGTTCAAGTATAATAAAAGCATAAAGATCAGAATCAATCAAATTTCTTTACAGTTTTATAAATCATAAAGGAACACACTGTATTCGTTAATGCAAAGAGCATACCAATTTCTTTTTTTTAGCATACCAATTTCATATTTACTTCTTTTGCATATATACGGTACTAAATTGATTATTTTATTTATTCAATTCTTACACACACTTTTTATTATATTACATTTTGTACTAAGATTTATGTCATTAACGTTTTTTCACAAATTATAGTATATCTTTTATTTATAAAATATTTCATCAACACTGTTTGAAAAATCTGGAATCTGCCACAATATGTTATCTTCTAAAAACAAATTCACACAAAATTGTAGCTTTAAATTACACAATCTAATGTATAAACAGAAAATCCAACTACTTATAGTTTAATGAAATACTCAATCTAGATATTCTTAACTTTTATAAATTCTTCATTAAAGTATTTAACAAATATTATTTGATAAAATATCGACAATCTTTCTAATAAATCAAAAATTTGTTAAACAAAATCTGAGCAATATATGAAATAATGAAAATATGTTTAAAAATATTATAATATCCTCCAATTTTCACATTTATATCGAGTCATTTTAGTATATACAATATATTGCATACAAAAATATTAATAATAATTCTATACTATTAAGATTTCACTTTTCAAAAACTTAAACACTATGAATATACTTCACAAGATGAAAAGATAATAGCATAACCTTTTTTTACATCAAAAAGACTATTCTATTACTCAGACTAGATGTGACCTGAGTAACCAGACCGGAATAGAACAACCAATAAAATAGAGTTCTCTATGGAAAGACCGTGCAATTCTAGCTAAGAAATCTGAAATCCGATTTTGCGCTCGTGGAATATATTTAATTTTGAAGTCCAGGAAGCATATCTTCAAGGTCTCTATCCTCTCCAATTATGTTGCAAAGCTCGGCCAGACATGGGGTTTTTTAATCATGGCGATCAAATCCTTGTAGTCCATCCCAAAATTCTAACATGTCGAATGCTGCAGCATATTCTCCATCGCCCATCTCAGTGCTTCCACTTAAAGTCTCAATATTCACACATCAAAATATTAATAAATCATATTTCAATAATATCTAGATGATCATTTCGGAAAAATATAACCCGCGTTTAAAGCGGGTGGTAGTTTACTTTTAAACTCTAATAATTAAAATAATAATTTAATAATAAAATATGATAAAATTAAATAAGAATATTATATATATATATATATATATATATTTGTTATCAAATATCAAATTCTAAAAAATAAAATATTTGTTATTTATTTAGTTTTTATATATATTGGATATTAATAGCTGGTTTTCGTTGTAAATTTACGAATATCCAGTTTTTTCAAATCAAAAGGGATTAAATTAAAATCTACAGATATTTGTCCAGCCTTAGATGGACATATGAGAGTGGTGATTTAAAAAGAATGGAAGGTGGTCGGTTTTGTTTTGTCAAGCTGAAACTGCGTTGACTTTTTCTTCATCCTTGTTCTTTAGTTTGCCCTACCACTCCACTCTCACCATATTGTATTATATAGTGTGCGACTGCATTTGTTTAATCCCCTGTTCTAAAATGCGCCCGCGTGGGCGATTACGCGGACGAAAACTCGTGCAACGGTAAGTGACCGTGGCGTCTTAGGATGATTCGGTTGTGTTACTCGGATACTCTGTTTTTCTTAGATTTTAAGATCGAATCTGGCATTTCTTTGTAGATCCAGTGTAATTAAAGTATAAAAAATAAGAAAAGTTGTGAAGAAAGAAAAAGAAGAAGATTAAAAGCCATGGATGTACAAACTTTAGTTGCAGATTTCGTTGAACAAGAAGGGGGCATAATTCTTTTTTGTTCACTTATAAAAAGAAAAAGAAAAGAAAAAATATAAAAAGCCACGTATGATGCTTGAAGCCTCATTACCGAAGCCCAATGAACTTACCTAAACCGCTGGACAACGACTACCTTATGTAAATTTGATACATGTTTAATATATGTACATAAAAGTAGCTACATATACGGAAAAAAAATCCCCGAGTACTCCCCGATTTATTTCCGATTTTCTGATAACTCGCTAGGCCCGGATTCACCGCACGAATAGCGCGTAGCGAGTTTCGGAACATGAGTTTAATCTCTGTGCTTCCAACTATACAAAACTAAAGCACAACGAATAAAATATTGAGTTTGGTTTACTGGATACAACACAATAGTGCGTTATCAATTTTATAAAATATGCAAATATAAGAGTAATTGGTGGTCAATAAAGATATAATATATTGATAGATGTAGTAGCATCGAACTTCGTCCACCATCCTATTCACTACTGACAACAGTACGCTACACAATTTGAACGGCTTATGATAGATGATATAAAGAGTGTGATCGGTAAACTTAGTAAAAGAAAATAAATAATATAGTGAATGAGAGAGAAATTAAAAATGATACACTCCTAGGATGCTTCTCTGGTTATAAGGGGGATAGATCCTTGCAAGGACGAATCAGAGACCTCAAGTTCTTCAAGGTTGTGGAACGAATGGTGACACAAGAGATGTGAAAGGGCTCTTGATACTCCTAGATGTCTAGTTCGGATATGACACACCGAAGAAGAGATCCTTGGCTGTTGGATACTACACACCAACAAGATCACTCGCCAACTTGAAAACAAGGAGAAGAGAGAACAAGAGAGAAAAGGTTTGTGAAAAGATAACTTGATAAAAATTAGGGTTTGCGGACACAACATATATATAGGCTGAGACTTGTACATGCACAAGCTCAAATAAAGGAACATACTCCTTGTGTTTCAAATAAAAGAAAATAAAAAGAACCATAGTCTAAAATATAACATAAGATAAATAAATAGAGTTCTTTTGTAGTCTTGAACTGAGATCATCAAGTGAGTGATAGAAAAGCAACATATGGCCTCATTAAAAACCTATCTTTGGAAAACCCAGTGGGACAAAACCAAAGATAGGGAAAAAGAGCACACATATGTTACTTGCTCACTTGATGTCTATCTTGGAGATGAGATGGCTTGAATTTAGTAAGTGTGTCTTGGTTGATCAAACTTCTTCCAAGACTCTCTTCTGGCTTCATGGATGTCTTGAGTACTCCTCCAATGGCTTCTTTGAGTTGCTTGCTTCTGGCTCGAGTCATGGGACCTTTAGGAATGGCTAAGGCACCATCTTCTTCAGCTGGTTCATCCTTGAGCTCTCCATCTCCATCAACTAGCTGGTCCATGATCATATCATCCCCTCCCTCTTGAAAAGGATTTGTCCTCAAATCTATTTTATGTTGGGCTCTCCATACTCCTGATGCATTCCTCAAACCTGATTCACAAACAATGAATAAAAGCAAGTTAGTATATGAAGATTTATCAAAGAGTAAGAGTCTTATCCCAAAGAGGTTTTTTGCTCGGTTTTTGGATGGTAGGCTGCATCTGGGGGTGCTTCTTTGATGAGAACGAAGCCAGGGACATCTTGGTGCTTATCCTGGTCCAGATCAGGTGGTTTGTAATTTCTTCTTGTATGCTTCCAGGCTCTCTTAAAATCTGCACTTAGCTCTTTTGACAAAAACAAGTGCATCATATCAAAGTAAATATTACAGACCCAGATATCCTCAAGGATCAAGCCTACATGTTGAGAATCATTTTCAGCACACAAACAATCAAGCTCAAGTCAGAGAACTTTGTAGATTTCACAAATTCAACCTAGTATCAGGCTGATCCAATTTCGGTTTATGCAACTTCCTAGGTTCTTTCAAGACATAAGTGGATGCAAGAAAATTATCAGTGACCAGTTTATGCATAGGAGAGTTCATAACAAAACTGTTCTTTTCAGTTCTAGCAAATAAATCACAAGGTTTTCTAAAACAGAAATCAAATTGTTTTCAATTGAAGCTCTAAACCGTTTTAAAATGATCAAAGCTTTTGTTATGCTTCAGAAAACTGATCAAGACTGAAAACATGGCCAGAGATGTTGTTAGTATCTTCTTGAAAACGTTTTTGATCAAATAGGTCTTCTCGTTTAAGTTCTTTCAAAGATTTAAACATGTTATCCCAAAACAGATTTTGAAACACAAAAATCTTTTACTTTTGTCAAGACCAAAACGTTTTATATCTTCAGTGCTAACTTTAACAAACATTTCAGCACAGAGGACAACCATATTAAACTCCTTACAGTGCTCTTGCAGATCATAGGATAAAGATTCACAAGTGTTTCTGACTGCAAGTTTTTCTGCTGTTCTCTTGTGTTGTACTCTCTGGTTCTTCCTTTGATGAATCTTTTTCTGCAAGCTGTGTCAAAGATAAAACACTACTCGGTTGCACCGGTTCTAGACATGTTAGTTCATCACAAGCTTGTGTATTTTCAAGGAAGAAATCAGAATGAAAAGAGTGATGAGAACACTCATAATTCTCTGCAGATTTGTTTCTTCATGGTCTTTCAAGCAGTGTGAAGAATCTGAGACCTCTTTCTCCTCATAAGTGTTGTTGCCACGTTCATTCTCAAGCTCTTTAGGTACCTCAGTTTGTACCTGTTCCTCTTCAAGACTAGAAGAAATATTAGCACAATAATCTGAAATAGCAGTCTTGATATTACCTTGGGTCTCTTGTTTTCTTGTTCTTTTCTGCTTTTGAAGTTACTTCTTTGTAGTACTGTCTTGGAACATACTCTCTACGCATCAAGAGCTCAGCTTAAGCCATGTTTCTACTGGTCTCTTTTTCCATCAAGTCTTCTGGACTTTCTCATTTATTCCACCAGCTTGAAGCATAACCATAAAACTCAGCAGTAGCCATTTGAACCTTCTTCCTTTCAGCATAGTGTTGATAGTTAAAAATCAACTCATCTTCTCTTCCCACTCCACATATGCAGCAGGATCAGCTTCTCCATAGAAAGGAGGATTTTCAGCTTTGATCAGCAAATGTTTCTCTGCTATTGCCTCTGCCATCATGCTCACGTCTCTGTCTCCTCTCACTGCTTCTAGACTCAAGAACTGAGACCAGTAGCTTGTTGAAGTTCCTGTCTAAACTCCTGTCGAAATTTATCAAGGCTGGCTTCCATCTCTTGCTGCAGCTGAGCATTCATAGCCTTGAGTAACAGATTTTTATCCTTAGTGAGTTCTCCTTTCTGATCTCCTGCCATGGTACCTGAAAACAAGAGACAACACACAGCAGTAAAAACTTCTAAAGGAAACAAATAATCAACTTGTAACAGAAACAGATTTCAAACCGAAAATAAAAATCTAAACTTCTCAGATCAATTTCGAAACTATAAACAAAACAGATCAGAATCAACAGATGATGGTATGATGATATTCAACAATCACTGATCTATGATGTAAAGAACAGATCGAAAAAGATTGATCACTTAAACAGAAACAGATCACACATATTTACACCAGTAGACACAGATCTGATTTCTCTGCAAGAATATGAAAAGTTTAAACACAAAAACGAAATCAAAGATCCTTATTCTATCAGATTTCGACAGCCACAACACAGATCTATCAGTGATGAATAGGAAAGGACAAAGATCTATAGAAAGAGACAACAAAAACTTAGATCTAGCAATGGTTATGAAAGCAAAGAACAGATCTATGAAAGCTTAAAGAAATCGAGTAAACAACAACTTCCCTAGCCAGAGTTGCTCTGATACCACTTGATACACTCCTAGGATGCTCTCTGGTTATAAGGGGGATAGATCCTTGCAAGGACGAATCAGAGACTCAAGTTCTTCAAGGTTTTGTGGAACGAATGGTGACACAAGAGATGTGAAAGGGCTCTTGATACTCCTAGATGTCTAGTTCGGATATGACACACCGAAGAAGAGATCCTTGGGCTGTTGGATACTACACACCAACAAGATCACTCGCCAACTTGAAAACAAGGAGAAGAGAGAACAAGAGAGAAAAGGTTTGTGAAAAGATAACTTGATAAAATTAGGGTTTGCGGACACAACATATATATAGGCTGAGACTTGTACATGCACAAGCTCAAATAAAGGAACATACTCCTTGTGTTTCAAATAAAAGAAAATAAAAAGAACCATAGTCTAAATATAACATAAGATAAATAAATAGAGTTCTTTTGTAGTCTTGAACTGAGATCATCAAGGTGAGTGATAGAAAAGCAACATATGGCCTCATTAAAAACCTATCTTTGGAAAACCCAGTGGGACAAAACCAAAGATAGGGAAAAAGAGCACACATATGTTACTTGCTCACTTGATGTCTATCTTGGAGATGAGATGGCTTGAATTGTAGTAAGTGTGTCTTGGTTGATCAAACTTCTTCCAAGACTCTCTTCTGGCTTCATGGATGTCTTGAGTACTCCTCCAATGGCTTCTTTGAGTTGCTTGCTTCTGGCTCGAGTCATGGGACCTTTAGGAATGGCTAAGGCACCATCTTCTTCAGCTGGTTCATCCTTGAGCTCTCCATCTCCATCAACTAGCTGGTCCATGATCATATCAAAAAAGGTAAAAAAGTATTAAAAAAAACTAAAATAAGGTTATATCACTTTTATAAAATCCTGAGTAAAATTTAGTGCATATTTTTGTATACAGTAAGTAGAGTAAATAATGAAAGTTGGTATTTGAAGATGCAAAGTCAAATAAATATTTTTGAACAAGTTGAAATTATATCATGATCTATTACAATGAATATGTAGAATAGGATAATCGAGATGCAGCTAAACATCAGATTGGAAACTGAATCTAAGATTTGAGTTGAAACTGATCTAAAGATTACTTGAAGATTAAACAGTTGAGCCAATTCAAAGGTGTAATATAGCCAAATAAGCATAAAAAATCTTCGGTACCTTCTAAGATGAAAAGCTCAATAAATAATTTTCTTACATTAAGGTTTGAAAACCAGAAGATGGGGGTACATGAGCCAGTTGAGGAGTTTCAACTCTCAAATCAGTGGACTGACTCATGAATCATGGTGATGGCGTTTAAAAAAGAAGTGTCAGGAAAAAAAGCTTACGAAGAAGTTCTTTAATTAAGGTGTCTTCCTTTCAAATATACATCATACAAAGGATATATGTTAGTATCGCAAGAACATGATTTCTTGGACTTCGAGCAATTGATCGATAGATCTGGCCTGGCACATATTTTTGATAGTTGTTTCGATCGATCCATAAACTCCATCCAGAACTCCTTCTGCTTGCAAAATTTGTCGAGAGTTCTGAAGACATACTGCTGGATTTGACCAATGGAGATTTCTCAACAAGAATTTCGTGTGGCAAATTCTGGATCATTAACCATTAAACTCAAATAAACAGGATGCCGGAATCACGACTAAAATTCCTTGGATCAACAGCACCAGGAAAAGACGTAATATTGGGATGGGACTCGTATTGTGCACTCAAAAATCATTCAACATCTCGATCGAACCAGAAGGCGTACGGTGGAAGAATTTCTACAAATCCTTCACAACAGTACCACGACTTTTTGCAGTTGGAGAATGGATAATAGCTGTTCTTAAACCGATCTCGTCTTGTTGACAAAGTCTTATTGACATACGAGCTCAGTGATTTTCCAGGTATTGGGAGCGATTTAGGCACTACCACGGCCCTTTCGATCAAGCTCAACCACTGTTAGGATAATCATTTCCCCTGAAAGTCGTGTTTGACAGAGTCGTATTGACGGAGACCGATCAAGAAAATCACAGCTAAGAATTGGATCGCATCTTGTGTATAGAAGAAAGAAATCAGAGCTTATCAAAGATGAGATAAGGTCTGAAAAACTTGAAAACTTTAGAGAGACATTAGAGAGAGAAAACTTAGAGAGAGGTTTTTTATGAAATTATTTGATGATATTTCACAAGGGGGTACACCACATATTTATAGATGAGGATAATGTGCTGACATAAGCGCTTACCTCATTGCTTGCGTCATGCTTACATAGCGATTACATCATTGCTTGCATCACACTTGATGATATGCTTGTCGCAGCATCCGTAGTATACGCCTGGGCAGTTCGTATTCTTCTTCATATTCTTCAATTATCTTTGAGATTCTTCGTACGATTTCGATGTCGAACCTTTTTCTTATGTTCGTCGATATTCATTTCATCGTCTGGGATTTGCGCGTCTTGAAACAACTCATGGAGGGCATTCTTGTGGTTACTCGTTTTCTTGCGTTGCTTGTGCTTCTATGGGTCTTTTCTTCTGGGGCTCCATACTAGCCGGCGGAGGGGCACGTTTCTCTATAAAGAATTGGAGATCTTCATCGAGGTCTATCTGGTAATCTATCGGGTAGTAGAACCAATTTGGGGTGAAAGGAATAGGGAATGTTTGCCTTGCGTTGTTGAGGCGGGAATGCATGAGTCTGGAAGTCTTCGTAGGCTTTGGTGTCGTTGAGATTGAAATCAGGTCTGACTCCTCTCTGATAGTCGTTGTGGTGGATGAGTGTAGGCAGTGCATGGAACTTTTCTTGTTTTGTCGTTGACTTGGACAGGACGGTGAAAGAAATATATGGTGTGAGGATTAAAGAAGGGGTTGAGATCTCCTTGGCCTCTTAACCTTCTTGAACGGTAATCCAGTTGCTGTTTCTGATTTTCTTAATTTACCGTTCCAGACAGATAACGGCGCGAACCATGTTAAGAAAGTGGAGAGGCATTCGTTGTGTCCACGAAGAGGGTCATTGAATTGAGCATTGATGTATTGGTTACAGCCATTGAATATCAAAAGCGATACCGATGGTGTAGATTGGAGCAAAGGTACCAGAGGAAACAGAGGACTTCTTCTGGCATGAAGGTGTTTTCGATCCTGTAGAGATGTGCAAATGGGGAAGTCATGATGAATCCCCATTGGGCTGATGAAGTGATTGCTGGGTCCATATCTTGACAGAATGATTGAATGGTAGCGAAAGATCATGTGGCTGAGACGCTCGTGTAGAGTGTTTTTGTTGATGAGTTCTTTGGGCGTCTTCAGGCATGTTGGCTGCAAAGTTGTAGAAACTCTTTGCAGAAGAGTTCTCCATCATGTGTATTTATTTTGGTGGGTTTCTACTGAGCATGTCAGCTAGAGTGTTCTTCGAGCCCTTTAAATAGACGAATTCGAAATCATATTTCGAAAACCACTCGCTCCATCTCAATAATTGTTGGTGTGAGACCATCTTTCGCTTGAATTGTAACATCTTTGGAAAAGATGACATATCCATTTCAATTCAAAATTTATGTCCAATCAGATAGAACTCGAACTTCTCGATAGCCTTCTTGACCGCCAATATCTCTTTGAACGTGGAGTGATAATGTATTTCAGAATCTTTAAAGCGTCCTGCTTCTGTATCCACAGATTTGACGTTTTCCATTTATTTCTTCAAATAAAATAGCTCCCCAATATTTGTCACTCGCAATCAGTCTGCAGAATGCGCGTTCCTGTGGAAGGAATCTTTAAAAGCGGGTACCCTCTGCACCTCTAATTTTAGGTTTTTGACTGCCTCGATTTGTCGGTTTGTCCACTGAGGTGGATTCTTTGTCAGCATTTTGTGGAGTGGCCTTGTCAGCTGCGAAAGTTGCGGGATGAAGTCGCTTACATAATTGATTACACCAAGGAATTGCTGGACTTGTCGCTTTGTTAGACTTTCGTCAGGAAATCGAGAAGCGTCGTTGCTAGATGGGCTTGAGGTGTAAAATTGCCATCTTTTATCTGCATTCCAAGGAATTCAATGTTGGGCTGGGCTATGACCATTTTGCGGGCCGATAGCATAATTCCATACTGCAAGACGATGCTTTGGAATTGCTGAAGAAGTTGAACATGCTCTTTCTCATTTGTCGAGAACAGCAGGATGTCATCTATGTATATCAAAGCCGATTCGAGAAGAGGCTTAAATATGTGTAGCATTGCCTCCTGAAACAGTGATGGTGGCCGTCTTTAGACCAAAAGGTAGGACATTCCATTGAAAGTGCCGATTTGGTAAAACAGAACGCGTTTTATATATTTCTTCTGGTTGAACACCAAGTTGCCAAAATCCAGACTTAAGGTCAAACTTTGAAAATAGTGTTGCTCCTTGAAGGTGTTGAAGAAGCGCCTTTTGTTTGGTAGGGGAAACTTGAAGTCTTGGAGGAATTGGTTTAGGTGGCTTGTAGTCAATTACTAGCCGGAGTTTTTCCTCTTGCTTGTTCTGCACGGTTGTTGACGTAGAATGCTTTACATGCCCATGGAGAAGTTGTGTTTGAAACTACTCCTTGCTCTACCAGTTGATCACATTCGTCATTTGATTGCTTTAAAAGAGATGGTGGCATCCCTGCGTGACTTGCCTTCGTCGGTGTGGTCAAAACATTTTCTTTGAAAGGTAGCGAAACAAAGAACTGGGAGTTTAGCCACAATGGTTTGTTGCACTTTTAAAGGAAATCCGTATGAGACTCTGCCACAGGAATATTTTTTCATCTCTTCTTTGATTTTCGCAAATTCTTGAGAGACTAATTCTTCAACTGCGAAAAGTCGCGGTACTATTGTGAAGGATTTGTAGAAATTCTTCCACCGTACGCCTTCTGGTTCAATCGAGATGTTGAATGATTTTTTGAGTGCACAATACGAGTCCCATCTCAATATTACGTCTTTTCCTGGTGTTGTTGATCCAAGGGACTTTAGTCGTGATTCGGCATCCAAGGACTTTAGTTTCTCACTTTTAACATGATTCTGGTTGATTTGTGAAACTATGATACACTGAAAATGTTCAAAACAGCTCACAAATAGAAACAAAAATTGAATGCCATCTTCTCATCTCAAGAAATTATTGTTGAGTGGTTGGTAGATCTAGCCGCAGAAAATTGATAGGGTTATCTGGCTATGATCAAGAAGAGGTACATCTTCAAATGAGGGTGACAGGTCTTGTGGGGTAAATTCCTGAAGTGATAAGGAATTTTGTGCGGGATTGCCAAGTAAATTATTAGATGGCTCCAAAGAAAGAGTAGATTTTTTTGTTTGCCACTTCACCTTTGAATTCTATCCGCTGAGATTAACTCCTAACTTAATCTGGATCCGCTGATGGATGAGGAAGTAGAATCAGAGGAAAAAATTGATCCATTTACCAGGGATGACCTAGTAGACTTCCTGATATGCTCAAATGAACCCTAGAGAAACTTTACTCTCTTAAATAAGAGGTTCAGTTGTAGTACTTAGGGATCAAATCAACAAGGAGCGTGGGCACACAATTGACTCAAGCAATCATGATTAAGCTAAGCAAAAAAGAATTAAAACAGTAAATAAAGTAAAGTAGTTGAACAAGGTAGTTGTTCTAAAGAGATTAAGAGTTGCTTGATGGAAGATTGATTGCTAGACTTAGGATTTCATTTATGTTATAAGACCTCTAATCTATAGATGCTAAGGAGTCAATCCTAGAACTCGATATCTAATGCAAAACACAACCAGATATCACTGTGAGTCTAATCTATTGACTAAGTCTTCGTTCCAGCTCTCGCATGTGAACAAGGGATGAGCGTTGATCGATGCTATGGCTTGAGCGTCAATCGACGCTGCCTCAGACAAGCTTTATCGATCTGATCGATTATGTTATACTAAATTCATAGAACAAATATCGTATGCGCCTAAGTACTAAATCCAGCTGGATTCGGGTTTCGTTAATTGATTGCACTATCATGCCTCTCAATTGTCCTATGATTCTAGGTTTAAGCAATCAGTCACACTCTCGTACTTTTCTAACTACTCTAGATCCTAGTATGACAAGCCACCCTGGTGTAGAGATCTATAAAAACTGACAATCCCATAATTCAAAGTTCATTCAAAACCCTCGAAAAACCATAAACCTAGCAGGTGAATATACTCAAGCATGATATTTGTCATAGAAATCATAGATGAATATATATGAAATTGCAATAGAATAATTATAAAACCAAAGGAGTTCCAAGAGGACTCTGAATGAGTTCTTCTCTTCTCTCCTAACTTACAATAAAACCTAAAAAAATAGAATATAAAGCATAGCCTAAACAATGGTTTAGAAAACATATAAATAGGGTTTCAAGTCATCCAAGGATATTCTAGTAATTTGTTGTGGTTTCTGGGTTTAAGTTGGTCTTGAAATATACTCGGCCTTTGTTCTGGAATCACCATCGATCGACACCAAGGGTGCACCTTCGATCGACGTTCCTTCATCTCCTCGACAACTTCATCTCGCGAGGCAGACGAAACACTCTTCAGTAAAATGGGTATAACTTATGCTCTAGGATGTCGATTGAAATCAAACTGGTGTAATTGGAAAAATAACCCATACATATATCTTGTGTCAAAATATGGGATCAATATAACGGTGGGAAGGTCTCCATCCATAGCTAAACATCTGACACATATGTGCAGTTCTGTACCTCAAAAAGCTTCATAATCACCAAAGTTCTCCAAAATGTACCTGAACCTGTAAATACTCTAAAAAAACTCCAAATCGTAGTAAATATATCCTAAAACACATTATATAACATGGCTAAAAGTGGGTAAAATCAATGGTATATCCCTTCATGACAGAAAGAATCCTTAATATGTAATGTTTGATAACCTGATCTATGTCACCATGCAAAGCAGATCTTGTCACCATTGCAGTGTAAAATTTTCTTCCTTCCTCTCAAAATAACCATGTATCAGTTGAAAGGGCTCAACTGATCTACATGATGTGAAATGGAATTTGAGTTGATGTGGGAGGGAATGGCCAAATGTCAGGTTCTGAATGTTGGTGTGCTTCAAAAGGAAAGCATAAAAAGAGGACACACATTGGTTGGTGTTTCCTCGAATCATCTTTGCCATTATTCAAAGTCAGTATCAGCTGAAGAGGATGAAAAAAGAGAGGTTGTTTCCCCTTGTGCAGTACAAGAATGATGCTCGACTGGCAAGAGTATCTACTCAAGAAGAAAGCGTCTGAGAAGGAGAGTAAGAAGAAAACCAAGTCGACATCAAAGTCAGCTCCATCATCAAACTCATCTTTTCTGAAAACCTCAACAGCTTTTGGAGCACTATATCCATCAGAAATACTCTATGTGCCACCAAAAGGTGATCCGGTTTCAGCAATGAAGTTCCAAATCATCCACTTAGAAACAATTAATCATTACCTCTAAGAACCCATTCTTCACATTACAACTGTGATGGAGACTATGACGGCTGTTGTGGGCCAGACTGCACATATGGTGGATCCAAATAAGTCTTTTTCTGATTCCTACATGTTAAAAGATCTTTGATGTTTTAACTTTTTATTCTCTCAAGCAGAGGGGGGGGGGGGGGGGGAGGGGGAAGAGGATCCACAGGGATCAATGTAAACAGTGGGGTAGTCTATGGGGTAGAAATAACTCTTTTCTCTGTTTATGTTGTAGGCATAAGTTTCTGAAGGAGTGAGAGAGAAAATAACTTATGTTTGTTTTTGTTATGTATTTCTCTCTCACTTTAGACATGTATGTATCGAATCATTTATCTTTCGAATGCGCATATTTCTTTTACGTGTTGTGTCAAGATATATATGATTGTTATGAAGGAACATATGCATGTACTTGAGAAGAATACAAATCTAAAAACGAGATATTGAAGATGCAAAGATTTTTAAGAATATTTTGAACCAGTTGCAAGTATATCAGGATATTCTACAACTAGTATGCATAATAGGATGATCGAGATGTAGTTGAGAGATTGAGTTGAAAACTGGATCTAGAGCTGAGATGGAGCCGATTGAAGATTACTTGGAGACTAAGAAGCTGGAGATTTACTTTGGAGAAGAGAAATTTCATTAAGGAAGATTTTTAAAAACTTAGGAAACATTCCATTTTATAGAGATTTGAGAATATCTTTCGAAAGGTCAGGGTTTGCCGATTGCTGTTAGATATAAGTAGGCGAGTTTAACCCATGTATTAGAGATATCACTCCGAGTCATATTCTTAGCATGGTTTCATAGCTTGTAAGGTAAGTGAAAACACAAAAAGAAAAAATTCTAAAAGTTTTGTATTCGATCTTATGACTTGTAAGACTACTACAACAAAGGAAAGTTTCTTGATTTTGTTGGGTTTTCTACTAAAAGAGATATTTATAAGTTCGTTTTAAAATTCTTTTAATAAATATACGTATTTTTATAAAAATAATCTTTGGTGTACTTTATGTTATAGTTCGTGCTGTAATTCTTGTTTATATTATTCTATTAATATTAGTAACGTTTTGGCTCAACTAAGAATAAATACATACCTAAAGTAAAAATCTATACTATTATTTAAGAAGTGATTTTTCTAATTTTCATGTTTTCCATGATTCTAGTGATTTTTATTTGTCATATTTTCATGATTTTAGATTATTTTGTTTATTTATCATATTTTCATGATTTTAGATTTTTTTTCTTATTTGTCATGTTATTTTGCTTATTTTTTATTTGAAAAGTAATTAATATGTATTTAACATTTTGTAGATATTTTGCATAAAATTAGTGGATACAAAATGTTTAATATGTTGTGTAAATGTTAAATATGTGTAAAACTATAAATCAAAGTAGTAAATAAAAAAACATGAGAGAAGGCGAAAATAAGGCGATTTGGCAACGGTTATTTTACAGTTTTTGCACCGTGACTTTCGTGACGGTTTGTGATATTAACGACGGTGGTAGTCGGTTTGATCCCCACTCCCCGACGGTTATCCCCACGATGACTTCTACACATCGTGATGTATCAACTACTTGGAGTTATTTCCCATATATATGGATGTCTCGTATGGTTCGTTGCTTCCATAATCTCAATTCCAATTACTGCAAATCGTTACTGCAAAGATACAGAAAACTGATAAAAATGGCTGATAACCTCCATCGTAACTTACAAGAGTTGGATCTGGGGGCTGAGGATGAACCGGTGGCACTACCTTTGGATGTGGTCAATCGAGCTGTAGCAGAGAACCTTTTCATCATCATTGGTCGTCCTGTCATTCCAAGAAGGCAAAATCTCAGAGCCATCATTGCGGCTCTACCAAGATAATGGGGTCATGCGGGTCTGGTTCATGGGAGGATTGTGGAAGGCCGTCGCTTCCAATTTGTGTTTCCTTCTGATGAGTTTATGGAGAGTGTTCTCAGAAGGGGTCCATGGGCTTTTGCAGATCGTATGCTTGTTATG
Organism: Raphanus raphanistrum subsp. raphanistrum; assembly: GCA_019706035.1. Lineage (NCBI taxonomy): Eukaryota > Viridiplantae > Streptophyta > Magnoliopsida > Brassicales > Brassicaceae > Raphanus > Raphanus raphanistrum. The sequence continues at coordinate 14,565,014 of CM033985.1, forward strand.
CAGCGTTGGTCTCCTCTGTTTAACCCTCTAATGTTAAACTTCATCCCGTTTTGGATCCAGATACGTGGTATCCCGTTGCAGTACATGAACCAAGATGTCATCATGCATATTGGACGTGCGTTGGGGCAATACATGGACGTTGACTACAACGCAGAGACAGCGATTCATGTGGAGTATGCTCGGGTCAGAGTGAATTGGGATGTCGACCAACCACTCAGGTTCCAGAAAAACTTCCAATTCACGCCGGGAGTTAATACCTTGCTCAAGTTTCGATATGAAAGGTTGAGAGGTTTTTGTGAAGTCTGCGGAATGTTAACTCATGATTCAGGCAACTGCTTGATTCAAAATGGGGGGATGGAGCATGAGTCAGAGGATGATGACGATGATGACAATGATGAACCGCTCTTGGTTCCTCTGGAACAAGGTGTTCAGATACGCGAGATACATGAGATGGAGGAAGATGATAACAATGGGGAGGGAGGGGCACCAAATGGAGTAGCATATCGGGTCTCTGAAGTGGCTGTGGACTATACTGAAGCACCGGTAGGAAGTGTGTATGCTGGAGAGTTGGAGACCAGTGAACTCTTTAATCCGATCCCTCTCTTCTCAAACTCTACGGGTGATATTGAAGGAGATGATGCACGTCAAGGCAATCAAATATTGCAGGAAGACAACGATGGTGACTCAATGCAGGCATTGTATGATACTGTCCCTCCACGCTCTACATCCCAGCAAGCCCGTAAGAGGAAAGCAGAGGAGGCTTTGATGGAGGAAGGATTACGCATGAATCCTTTGATCGAGAAAGGTGAATCTAGTAACAGTGGAAGTTCCAGTGTTCAAGTGAGAGGCGCGGTGGGCCCTAATCCACCACTCCCGCCATGAATACAACAGTTTGGAACTGTCAGGGTTTGGGTGTAGACCCTACAGTTCGACGCCTCAAGGAAATACAAAGGAAGTATTTCCCGGACATACTATGCCTACTAGAAACGAAGCAAAAGGATGACTATGTGCGTGATCTAGTTTGTGATCTTGGTTATGATCGTTGTGTAACTGTTCCTCCACAGGGTATGAGTGGTGGAATAGCTGTTTTATGGAAGAAATATGTATCTGTTTCTGTTCTGTTTCAATCTCCAAACCTTGTAGACTGCTTTGTTGAAATGAATGATGTTTCCTACTATCTCTCCTTTGTCTATGGTTTCCCAGATCTTGCTATGAGACATCTTCTCTGGGAAAGGTTGGAGCGAATGGCTACTACAAGAAAAGAACCATGGTTAATCATGGGAGATTTCAATGAAATCAAAAATAATGACGAGAAAGAAGGAGGGCCTACAAGACCTGAGCGCTCTTTCATGGATTTTCGAAGAATGATAGCGTCATGTGATTTTCATGACCTGAAATCAATAGGAAACAAGTTCTCTTGGTATGGAAAACGCCACACCTATGACATTCGTTGCTGTTTAGACCGAAGTATGGCAAATTCAAGTTGGTTGGCTCTATTTCCATCTGCACAAACAGAGTTTCTTGCGTTTGAAGCTTCTGATCATCGGCCACTGGTTACTACAATATCCCATACTATCAATCGCCCAAAGAAGTTATTTCGTTACGATAAAAGGATGTTTAGTGAGGAAAGCTTTCAACACACAATCAAAACTGCTTGGACAGATCAGAGAACTGGTGCCTCAATACAGTCTCGGCTAAAAGCTTGTAGAGGCTCTGCTTCTCGATGGAAGAAAGGTCATATGTTCAATGCTGTTATAAGGATTGCTCATCTTAAAGAAGAGTTGGATTTTGCTATGTCTTTTGGAAGTCGAACAACTAATGAGATACGAAAAATCCGTAAGGAATTAGCACAAGCTTACAAAGATGAAGAAGAGTTTTGGCGTCTAAAGAGTAGAAATCAGTGGCTTGAAGCAGGAGATCGTAATACTCAGTTTTTCTATGCTTGCGCAAAAACAAGAGTGGCACGAAATAGAATAATGGCTATAGAAAATGAGCAAGGGATGGTCCAACGAGGAGATGATGCTATTGGTCAAGCTGTAGAAGAATATTTTCAGAAGTTGTTTACTACCACAAGGGATGATGCATTTAATTATAATGATGTTTTTAACAATTTCTCTACAAGGGTTGCAGAAGAGATGAATGAAGATCTTACCAAGCCAGTAACTGAAGAGGAAGTCCGCAAAGCTGTCTTAAGTATTGGCCCGAATAAGGCCCCGGGACCAGATGGTTTTACTGGAGCATTCTATCGTCAGTTTTGGCCTACTATCAAAGATCAGATCATAAGCGAAGTGCAACAATTTTTTGAACAGGGTATACTCGATCCTGATATTAATAAGACCAATCTTTGTCTGATACCAAAGATTGAGGTTCCGAGATCAATGGGTGACTTTCGACCAATTGCACTTTGCAATGTAAGTTATAAAATTATCAGTAAGATTCTGGTTGGTCGTTTGAAGCAACATCTTCCGCACATTATCTCAGAGAACCAGGTGGCTTTCATACCAGGAAGAAACATCATTGATAATGTACTCATTGCCCATGAGATGCTACATTCGTTAAAGAAGAGAAAGAGATGGTCAAAATCTTACATGGCAGTAAAGACTGATATTTCGAAAGCTTATGATCGTTTAGAGTGGAAGTTTTTGGAGGATACAATGACCTGTATGGGGTTTGATACTAAATGGATAGATTGGATCATGAAGTGTGTGCGTACAGTCAGTTTCTCGGCTTTAATTAATGGATCTCCAAGGGGAAATATCACACCACAGAGAGGAATACGGCAAGGTGATCCGCTTTCTCCCTACCTTTTTATCATCTGTAGTGAAGTACTCAGTCATCTATTGCTGAGAGCTAGTGCGGAGACAAGACTGAAGAGCATGAAGATCAGTACATATGGTCCTACAATAAACCATTTATTGTTTGCAGACGATGCTCTTTTCTTCTGCCATGCTCATTCAAGATCATGCCGAACCATCCAGAAGATACTACATACATATGAAAAGATCTCTGGTCAAGCGATTAACTTAAACAAATCAGCAATTACTTTTGGATCAAAGGTTCAAGAAACTACTAAGACAAGACTTTGATCTATTCTTAATATCCATAATGATGGGGGTTGTGGCAAATATTTGGGACTACCAGAGGTCATTGGAAGGAAGAAGAAAGAGATATTTGAGTTTATCTTGGAGAAGATAAAGAACAGAACCAGAGGGTGGTCAAATAAATATCTATCTGAAGCGGGGAAGGAAATACTTCTCAAAACCATCGCTTCCGCAATACCTGTTTATCCAATGAATGTTTTTAAACTTCCAAAAGGAGTGTGTGAAGAAATTGAGAAGTTATTTGCTGATTACTGGTGGAGGAAAGGAACAGGTAGAAGATCTATGCATTGGCTGAGTTGGGAGAGAGTGAGCTTACCGAAAAAGGAGGGAGGCTTAGGTTTTCGCAATATTGAAAACTTTAATTTAGCTTTACTTGCTAAACAAGTCTGGAGGATAGCTCAATCACCATCAAGTTTGGTTGCAAGAGTTTTACATGGAAGATATCATCAAGGCACAAACATCCTCAATGCCACGGTTGGTTCTAAACCTTCCTTTATGTGGCGCTCTTTGATGGAAGGAAAAGAGGTACTCAAGGCAGGTTTAAGGGTCCAAATCGGTAATGGTGAAGAAACTTTAATCTCGCGGGATGCTTGGTTGCCTACTCACCCGCCTCGTGCTCCTATAATGCTACCTGGATTTGAAGATTCTGATCAAACAGTAAACATACTATTTCAACCAGGAACCTGTCAATGGAATGTTGATCTCCTCACTACAATGATGATCCCGGAAGACGTGGAGATAGTCAGACAGATAGTTGTCAGCCAATTTGGAAGTCAAGATTTATTGGGATGGAACTATACAGAAGATGGCATGTATACGGTTAAGTCAGGTTATTGGCTCAAGATGCATCTTACTGATCACGAGATTATACCACCAAGAGGATCGGTGGAGTTAAAAACAGCTATCTGGAAATTAAATACTGCGCCGAAGCTCAAACAATTCTTGTGGAGAATATTATCGGAGGCAATGCCAGTGGGATCTATTTTGAAACGTAGACGTGTCTGCCAAGATAGTATGTGTAGAAGATGTTGTGGGGCTGAAGAGGATATGGATCATCTATTTTTCTCCTGCCCTTATGCCCAGTCAATATGGAGAGGTGCTGGTTTACCTGATCGTGCTTTCACTGATAACAATCTCAGTTTTCAAGAAAAGATCAAAGCTATTATTTCTTTGGTAAGCAACAACAATATTTCTCCTACACATCGCCAACAACCAATTTGGATCTTTTGGCGTATTTGGAAGAGTAGGAATCTTTTAGTTTATGGCAGGAAACAATCTTCATGGCAAGTTGACCTAAAACAGGCTCAGCAGAAAGCAAGAGAATAGACTTATGTATTATACAAAGATGGTGGAAGCAGAGGAAACAATCACACAAATGGAGAGATGAGAAATGGATTGCATTGGGAGAGACCACCTAGTGGCTATGTGAAGATCAATTATGATGGTAGTAGAAGGCAACAAACGTCAACGGGATGATGGATATTCACAGATGATCAGGGTTACTTTCTCGGTGGAGGTCAGAGTAAGCGTCAAGTTCTCGGAGACAGAAGCATTGAGACAGAACTACAAGCACTACTTATGGCGATGCAACATACATGGATACAAGGTTATAGGAAAGTCATTTTTGAAGGTGATAATCAACAAGTTATTGAATTATTGACTACTTCGAAGAAGAATTTCATATGTACAATTGGGTTCTAGAAGTCAAGGGATGGATGGCGAAGTTTGAAGATATACAGTTCCGGTGGATACCATGAGAAATCAATAAAGCTGCTGATCTTTTAGCAAAACAGTTTCATGATTCTTCTGAATTATTCCAATCGATTTATTATATTCCTGTATCAATAACTCAAATCCTCCATGAAGATTATACTTTATCTTATTAATAAAGAAGACTTGCAGTTGTAAAAAAAAAAAAAAGTAGTAAATCATGGTTTGCATGATGTTTTTATCATGTAATAAGACTAATATAGTGTGAATTATAATTAAATATAAAAGTAATAGAATTTTCGAAATAGTTTGTATCTTACAAAAATAGGGAGCATATATCTATCTTATTAAATCAGAAACATTACAACTTCTTCTACGTGGATTTTAAAGGTGGATCTCATATATTTAAATTAAATGTCTCATTTTTTATATATAATACGTACTATAGTCTAACTTTGCATTGATGTATTTCCTTAAATACAATTCTTTTTTTTGTCCATATTCCATATATGATTTTCACATTTATTACATATCGGTTTAAATAAGATAGATATTAAAAATACTAAAAATATTAATCGTTTTAGAATTACCTTATACAATTCATTTTAAATTGATCAGTATACTTTCATTGGTCATATTGATTTTATTAGTACGAATAACATTAAGTAGATAAGTCACAGACACATACATAAAGATATGACTATTCTTTAACTACGTTGGGTCTGATCTACTTTCTAAAACAAATAACACATAGCTTTATATATTGTATAGAATATAGTAATATTGTATAGTATTATACTTATACAATAATACTAAAAACAAACCAAACTGAAATATAATATATATCGAAAATGCTTTGAACCATTACACACAAAATATATTAGACCTCAGAGATAAAATTCACTTTGAAATTATGTAATAGTTATTTTAAAAAATTAAATTTCGTAATGTACAAAAACACATAAGTTTTATATAAAATTTTGTGTTACAATAAAAAGACACAACTCGCACTTGCAAAGTGTTATTTTTACATAAAGACAGATTTGATATTTTTCTTTAAACACAAAATTGAATTATACAAACTCGATACTACATAAAACTAAACAATATAGAATACATTTTAAAAATAAAACCCGTGCGGATGCGCATGGCCTTTGCGAAAATCGTAGATATGTTTATATAATATATTTATATATTATGTTACACATATTTTCATATAAATAATACCCCAGTGTAAGTTTTATATGATAAATGTTGAAAATACAAAATATATAGCACTATATATTTTAAATAATATATATAAAAATCTACTTCACGTTATCATAAAATTTAAAAATCAAATTTAGTAATTAAACACATTACTTATTTAAACACATTAGTACACATTGTTATTTATCAAAATTTTATTAGTACGAATAACATTAAGTAGATAAGTCACAGACACATACATAAAGATATGACTATTCTTTAACTACGTTGGGTCTGATCTACTTTCTAAAACAAATAACACATAGCTTTATATATTGTATAGAATATAGTAATATTGTATAGTATTATACTTATACAATAATACTAAAAACAAACCAAACTGAAATATAATATATATCGAAAATGCTTTGAACCATTACACACAAAATATATTAGACCTCAGAGATAAAATTCACTTTGAAATTATGTAATAGTTATTTTAAAAAATTAAATTTCGTAATGTACAAAAACACATAAGTTTTATATAAAATTTTGTGTTACAATAAAAAGACACAACTCGCACTTGCAAAGTGTTATTTTTACATAAAGACAGATTTGATATTTTTCTTTAAACACAAAATTGAATTATACAAACTCGATACTACATAAAACTAAACAATATAGAATACATTTTAAAAATAAAACCCGTGCGGATGCGCATGGCCTTTGCGAAAATCGTAGATATGTTTATATAATATATTTATATATTATGTTACACATATTTTCATATAAATAATACCCCAGTGTAAGTTTTATATGATAAATGTTGAAAATACAAAATATATAGCACTATATATTTTAAATAATATATATAAAAATCTACTTCACGTTATCATAAAATTTAAAAATCAAATTTAGTAATTAAACACATTACTTATTTAAACACATTAGTACACATTGTTATTTATCAAAATTTTATATTAATACACATTGCAATCATGTATAACATTTAGTAAATTTAGTAGAAACAAAGATAAAAAAAAATTGACTCCCGCTCGATAGAGCGGGTCATGATCTAGTCATATATAATATTCAAACTATACGCATACATAATACGTACAACATTAAAAGTACTTAGATTATGCATTGTATTTATGTAGAAAACTTTTTTGAACTTGTTAGTCATAATACGGCCCATAACTTCTTATAATGAGCTCAACATAATTCATAATTGATGTGCTTTTCTCTACTATTCACACATTTTGGGCTTAATCTATATAGAAAAAACTAATAGCTTTTAATCTACCAACAACTCATATTTTCTAGAAATTAAGAAAAAATAAACAATTGTTCATTTACCAAAAACAAACACTTTGAGGAAAAGGGATTATGGTTCCTTCGACCAAATCCAATTAATTTGTTTACACAAAATCTTCTGAGATGTATACCTACCCGATTCTTCTTCCTTTCTATCCCATCTTAAATATTGATTTCCTTTTGCCTTACGTTGATATCCTTCTAAACAAACTGTCTACCACTTGGCAGTTTCGGTGCATGTTCTTTTTTCAACTTCGTGTTTCTTAATTCATAACCCGAAAAGGTAAAAAATTATTATATTTCAGATAAAAGAATTTAAGATTTCATACTTGTTGTTCTCTTTATTGATTATTATCTATTGAATTACTTTTAAATTCAACTTTATCCAGGTTGTAGACAGATGATTTACATCACAGATGTTTTCAAACTCGCAGTCTCTACCGATGAAGCATAACTGATTGATTTTGGTGAACTAGGTTTTTCCTGCACCATGTGTAGTAAAAAATTTTTAAATCTAATTTATATTAAAAAAAATTATTAAATATTATAGATTTTACTATTTTCTTACCAATATTTAATATAGATTTGATATATATTAAATCAATTTGTATAAAACTAATAAAATAATATAAAATTGTATAATTATCAAAAATTTAGCCTAAACAATATTGATAAAATTTGTAGATATATAAGAAATTAATGATCTGACGATTAGATATTTAATTTATGTTGAGCAATTCTCCATAATAGCACTTTTAAAGTTTTTATCACCAAAATAGCACCAGGAGAGAAAAATCACATAAATAACATTCATTTATTGATTAAAAGACTACAATACCCTCGCTAATTTAATACTTTATTTACAAAAGAAAATACATAATAATAAAAAATTGAACGTCGGCTTCAAGCTGCCATGGACATCGTCATCGAGCTCTGTCATCGCCGGAGACAAATCGCCATCATCGCCGGAGACAAATCGCCAGGACTCGCCGTGGACGTTCCAAATCGATGATCGGCAAAAGCCCATGGGTCTGAAGAGGTTATTGCATTTCAGGATCATTTCGTTTGATTTAGACAATCTGAACCGACTAAAATTCCCTCTGAGACACGATGACTCCGCCACTGCTGAAGCTCGCCAATGGATACCGAATTTCTCTGAACCTTAGATCGCCAGATTCTCTTGGGCGTCTTCGTCGCTTTCGTCGCAGTCAGTGCCAGTGCTGCTTATTGTCTCTCCTCCTCCAAGAAACGCAGAGGTTTGATCCCAAAGTTGGAAACTTTTCAATTCATTATTCTCTGGGTTCCAATTTCAATCTACTTAAGGTCAAGATTTGTGTAGAGATTTGTCTCTGTTTGAAAGGTTGAATAAAGATTGAGCCTTTGTGGTACTTATTTAATGTAAGTTGAAGATATGAGTAAAGCTTGTGTCTTTGTTGGGTTTGTAGGGTGTTTAGATCCAGAGAATTTCAAGGAGTTCAAGCTTGTAAAGAAGCAGCAACTTAGTCACAATGTCGCCAAACTCGTTTTTGAACTCCCTTCTTCTACTGCTGTTTTGGGTCTTCCCATTGGACAACACATCAGTTGCAGGTTTTGCTCTTCAATGTCCTCTTCATTGGTTTATCTCTGTTTCGTACTCGTCTCTGTAAGTTTATTTCTATGTTACTCATCCTAAACCATGCATCTTAATATGACATTTAATCCTAGAAAATGAAAGATATCTCTGTGTATTTATAACGTGAAAGCTAAACCCGAACTGTGTTCTTAATTGATAGTTGACCTTTTGTATTGTATCATCTAGAAAATTCAATTTTTAATAAAGTAATCTTGCTTTGTATGTACGTGTTGGAAAGGTCTCATTCTCATAAAACTCATGATTACATAAAGTTGTACTGTTTCATCAACCATATTCTTTTAACGTACAGTTGATATATGTGTTTAGCAACGGGCAACGGTCCCTTGTTGGAGATCTCTTTGGGCTTCTCTCTGCAGTCTCATGTGGACTATTTACAGGTTAGAAAAATTCTCTTACCAGTGCCTTACTCTTTACAAACGTGATATTGTCAAAGAGTAATTCCCTTATTGAGATTGTTTGGTCCAACAGTTCCTCCTTCCTTTATGTGAAGTTTGGGTTGAAGGTGTTGAGTTACAGTGATCCATAAGAAACGAATGACAAGGAAGAAGAGGCGGGGCCAAGTGTGCTTAGGCTCCTTCTTCAGCTTCACTTGTTTATTGTCTCAGCTGCATCAGAAGACTCCAAGAAACCCTCTAGAAAATTTAGCGTGAAGAAGACATTGAAGCTCAATTAACTAAAGAACAAAGGTAACTCATTGAGTTTTTTAACTTTGATGTTGTCTTGGACAAGTAAAAAGTTTATAATGAATGATGACGACGTTTGTTTCATTTATGTTGTATTAAAGAAATTCTTGGAAGTCTTGAAGCATATTGATATTTTTGGTAGGCTCATGAATTTGCTTATGACATTTCTAGTCGCTTGTTTTTGTGAAATTGTGTGGTTTTGTTAATTTCAGGAAGGATTTGTGTAGTTTCAGGAAAACTTTCCAGAACATTTCATATTAGCATGTTTACAAAACATTTTACTTGGAAGCATTTAATTCATTGTTTACAAAACAGAGAACACATATGAAAGAGTGAACATGGAAATATGATAGCTTGAAGCCTTTTCAGTAATTCTATAAAGAAAATGTTAAATGTGGTATGATTATAAAAGACATATGTTATCTAAAATAGCTTTTGGAACTTTCAGGATGGGTTTCCGGAAAATAAAATGAGTATATTTTATTACATAAATCTGTTTTTGAAGAGAATCAAAAAGCGTGTAAAAAATGTTAGACAATTCTTGTTCTGGATGTCTATCCTGAATTGGAACTTAATCTTCAGAACAACAAAAAAAACAACATAATCAGAAATTAATTGGCTATAGAAATCTCCAAATATAGAACAAATATAAAAGAGAGAACATGGAAATATGATAGCTTGAAGCCTTTTCAGTAATTCTATAAAGAAAGTGTTAAATATGATATGATTATAAAAGACACATGTTATCAATGATAGTTTTTGGCACTTTCAGGATGGGTTTCCAGAAAAATAAAATGAATGTGTTTTCTTATATAAGTCTGCTTTCGAAAAGAATCAAAAGCGTGTAAGAAATGTTAGACAATCTTTGTTCAGGATGGATATCCTAAATTGGAACTTAATCTTCCAAAACAAAAAAAAACATAATCAAAATCTATAAGAAAATTCAGTGGCTATAGAAATCACCAAATTGAGTTCATTGTCTACAAAATCTAGAAAACATTTCAAATAGAGAACATTAAAATTGGATAGCTTGAAGCATTTTCAATAATTCTATCGAGAAAATGTTAAATGTGGTATCATTAAAAACATATATGTTATATAGTATAGCTTTTGGCACTTTCAGGATGAGTTTCCAGAAAAATAAAATGAGTGTGTTTTCTTGCATAAATCTATTTTAGATGAGAATCAAAAGCGTCTAAGGAATGTTAGACAATCCTTGTTCAGGACGGCTATCCTAAATTGGAACTTAATCTTCCAAAACAAAACAAAAAACATAATCAAAATCTATAAGAAAATTCATTGGCTATAGAAATCACCAAATAGAGTTCATTGTCTACAAAATATAGAACATATCAAACAGAGAACATTAAAATTGGATAGCGTGAAGCATTTTCAATATTTTTATCGAGAAAGTGTTAAATGTGGTATCATTAAAAACACATATGTTATATAGGATAGATTTTGGCACTTTCAGGATGGGTTTCCAGAAAAATAAAATGAGTGTGTTTTCTTGCATAAGTTTGTTTTGAAAGAGAATCAAAAGCGTGTAAGGAATGATAGACAATTCTTTTTCAGGATGACTATCCTAAATTGTAATTTAATCTTCCAAAAAAAAACATAATCAAAATCTAAAAGAAAATTCATTGGCTATAGAAATCACCAAATAGAGTTCATTGTCTACAAAATAGAGAACACATATCAAACAGAGAACATTAAAATATGATACCTTGAAGCATTTTCAATAATTCTATAAGAGAAAGTGTTAAATGTGGTATCATTATAAAACATATATGTTATATATGATATCTTTTAGCACGTTCAGGATGAGTTTCCAAAAAAAAAATGAGTGTGTTTTCTTGCATAAGTCTGTTTTGAAAGAGAATCAAAAGCGTGTAAGGAATGTTAGACAATCCTTGTTCAGGATGGCTATCCTAAACTGAAATTTAATATTCCAAAAAAAATCAAAATCTATAAAAAAATTCATTGACTATAGAAATCACCAAATAAAGTTTATTGTCTACAAAATAGAGAACACATATCAAAATAGAGAACATTAAAATATGATAGCTTGAAGCATTTTCAATAATTATATCGAAAAGTGTTAAATGTGGTATCATTATAAAACACATATGTTATATAGGATATCAAGTAAAATATTTAGGAAGACCTTCCTGAAATTGTAATATTTAATTAAAATTAAAATGTTAGGATAACAAATAAAATATTTAGGAAGGATTTTCTAGTAAAATATTTAGGAAGACCTTCCTGAAAATGTAATATTTAATTAAAATTAAAATGTTAGGATAACAAATAAAATATTTAAGAAGGATTTTCTAAAAATATAATTTAATTAAAAATTGTTAGAATAGCAAATAAAATATTTAGGAAGGACTTCCTGAAAATTTAATATTTAATTAAAAATAAAAATGTTATGATAGCAAGTAAAATATTTATGAAAAGCTTCCTCAAAATTTAATATTTAATTAAAAATAAAATATTAGGATAGTAAGTAAAATATTTAGAAAGTGCTTCTTGAAAATTTAATAAAGAAAAATGTTATGATATCATATATTAACAAGCTTACATATATATCATATTTATGATAGTATGTAAAATATTTAGAAAAGACTTCTTAAAAATTTATTATTTAATTAAACAGAAAAAAATTGTTAGGATAACAAGTAAAATATTTAAGAAGGGCTTCCTGAAATACTTAAAAAGGAAAAAAATGTTAGGATAGTAAATATTGAACATTTATAGTAAATAATGTTGGTTATTGAACATTTCAAGTTGACTTAATCCATCTGTCGAAAACCTGTTAAAAATATCAAAATCAGAACAATTCTATAAAACGCGTAAGAAATCCTAAGGAATTATTTTTTTCTGGATAGCTATCCTAAATTTGAACAAAACATTCCGAAAAAATTCAAAAAACTAACGAGAAAATCTTAAAACAATTCTTGTTCTGGATTGTTATCCTGAATTTGAGAAAAGTCTTATAAAACAATTCAAAAATAATTTACAAAACAATTCAAAAATAATTTACAAGGCAATCTTAACGCAATTTTTGTTAATGATGGCTATCCGTAGATCCACTTCTCAGCGTTGTTGGTGTAAGAGACAAGTTCTTGAGGCTTAAACCACAGATTAATCTCATCCTTTGCAGTCTCTGGTCCATCACTTCCATGGATTATGTTCCTGATGCAAATTCACATTTCAGTTACCAAACCAAATCTCGATAATGTCCTAATACGAATACCAAGAAAAGAAAAACGAACATACCTCCCAACAACAACTCCAAGATCTCCTCTGATTGTCCGAGGCTCAGATTTCTGAGGATCGGTGGCTCCAATCAGTTTACGTCGTATCTGATCACACCTTCTCCTTCCCATACCTACAACGAGCCAGTGTTATGTTAATCAAATTATTCTCTGAGTTTGTTATCAAATTACACAACTTTGAGGAGAGAGTTTTTCTTTACCATGGCGATAACAGGACCAGAGCTAAGGAAGACACACAAGCCATTGAAGAAAGGTCTTTCCTTGAGATCGTGGTAATGCTTCTGTGCGAAATCTTTGGAAGGAACAACAATCTTGATACCAACAAGCTTGAACCCCTTGCGTTCGAATCGAGAAATGATATCTGATATCTGTTGGTTCACGAGATAAGATTTGCACACATATGAATAACAAACTATACATATATACACATGACAAGACCAATTCAAGACTAACTAGAAACCGATGTATATCATAATACTCTTTATCTTGCAATGTAAACTCAAAAGTCATAATGAAACTCTTATCTAACACAAATTAAACTCAAACTCAGACCCATCAATCACTAAACACAAGAGCAAAGCAACACTAATATAGGAACACCCAGTAAGCTCAAGCAAGGGCAAAAGAAGACGAACCACAATCTTCTCGTTCAGCGTATCTCGTTCCACAAACGCCGGAGTCAGAACCCGAATCTAATGTTCCTCATCTCGCCGCTACCGTCCAGAAAGTCATCACCCAAGAGCTCTTCGCTGTCTTCGTTCTCTTCTCCATCATCAGAGGCGTAGATGATGCAGATCGAGGACGATGTGGATCGAGGATGCCTCCGACGGCGACAGACGGCGATACGGAGGCGAGAAAGAGACGACGGACTGCGCTACGGAGACGACGGCAAAACTTACGAAAGGTTTTCAATCTTTTTTTCTTTTGTTATTTAATAATTAGATTAAATTAAGAATGGGGTAAGCTGGTAATTTGATCATTAAATGAAACCTATTTTGTGACTTTTGATCTTGAGTGCTAGTTTGGGAACAAAAACTTGGTTTAGTGTCATCTGAGTCATTTTCTCATTTTTTTTAAACTGTAGATATTTTTGAAAGTTTTAGTAATACAAATTGTATAATTATATAAAATAATAATATTTCGAAATTTGAAATGTTATATATGAATATATTTATTTTATAGATGATGTATGATCTATTACCATATTTAAAAATAATTTACCAAAAAGAAATATCAATATTAAATGTAATATATGAATTATTACCATATTCTAATAGGTTTGCCAAAAATATAAATCAACATTAAATGAAATCATCAACGTCATATTTTTCCGGAAGCCACGTCGTCAATTTCAGTAGCCATGTCATATTTGTTTTGTGAAATTGATTATAGAAATGACATGTGGCAAAATTACTTCGCAAATATAGTCTATGGGATCCTAACAAACGACACAAAGTATGAGTAGGATAGGCAAAGCTGAACCATGATCTTCGCCAAACGATCTAAAATATTAAAACTGAAATACAAATTGTACTTAACTCTGATTTTTCCACGCTAATTACCATTTCACACCAACGCCTTAAACCTTACTTATAATTTAAAATAAATAAAATGTTAATTATTGTAACCAACTATCTATTTCCCTTAAATATCTCACTTAATTATAAATCTTACTATATCTGCCATTTTGGTTTTTAATCGTAAAGGCATATGAAAGTAATGTTTCTATATTATCACTTTATCATATAGTTAAGAGTAATAAATGATTTCAAGTAAGGGAAGTTGAACGTTCGTATATGTGTACATTTCTAACTTTCTCTTTACTATATATTATAGTAATCATATCATATAGAAACATTTTCAGTAAAATCCCATATTATATACTATAATTTACAATCGTCTAAAGTTTTTTTTGAATACAAAAGTTTATTAGATATCTCAATATTCTATATCGTTATTCCAGTCATTTTAACCATGAGGTTTCAAAAACGAGTTTTCCAGAATTTATGTAACCTTCACAAAAATGTAGAACCAGAAAACTACAAGAAACTTTGGATATTTTTATGCCATTCAAAACCTGTAAAAATGATATCTAACATTTACGATTTGCATAAGTTTGAAAGATGCTATAGAATTATTTGTTATTTATCATACGCCACTTGATGAATATAATAATAATTGTTAAAACTGATAAAAATTTATGAAAAAAACAGACAAATAGAATGCTATAATACAATTTACATTTTTTCAAAAAAATCCACAAGTCATATATTTGGTTGAGATTTTCAACTAAATATTGTGTATTATGTCAACTGAGATTTGAAAAGTTACAAAAATTTCTAATAAGTTGTAGAATATTCCTCGATATTCTTTCTCTTTCTTTACTAAATACTTTACAATATTACCTTAACAAAATTTATGTGAAATATATTTTACATAAAACTAAATTAGTTAAAAATATATTTTAGTTATATTATATTGATAACTTATAAAGAGTAAAATATTAAAAATTCACCGATTTTGATTATAAAAATTCTATATATTTTTTGAGCAAATATGACACAATTGTATCATTTGGCAAATAGCAAATTGTATTATAGCAAATGATTATAATGATATATTCATGTTTATAATAGCCGAACGATTTCTATATATTTTGAAGAAAAAAAATAAAAAACACAACATAATTGAACTAAAAGCCAAAAAAGCAATTTGAAACCGAACACGAAATCAAATTTGGACCTATACATATCAGTGATAAACCAAATAGATTAATAAATTTATCAACAAAAATAATCCTGCGATTTGAAAACCCAGGTCAAAGTCTAGCATTCAATATACCTGAAGGTAGCATTTTTTTTTTTAAGAAATATTTTCCTCCAAGTCAACTCCATAACGTACTAAAGAAAATTTATCCTGAAAAAAATATACCATGAATATAAAAATTGATATTGTAAAAGGAAAAATTATGTAAATCTAACAATTACTAATGTCTGTTTTTCATTATAGTTATGAGTAAGAGATTTACATGATAGCTTCCACAGTGTATATATTGTACTGGGACAGGATGCTTGGACCTAGAGCTATGAAGTACTTCTCTCAACAACGTGATCATGCCTCTTTATGTTTCAAATACATGGATGGTTTGATTCAAAGGTTAGCATCAGACTTCATCAATAGTTTTCTAATTGCTTAGACACTACTTGAAGCCTAATTGAGGCTAAAAGTTCCTTTGTATCTTAAACTTAACGAAATATGTAGAAAATAATATTAAAACCCCATAACACATAAAATCTAAAAGGAACTGCATTTTTGAAATAGGAAAGTCATAATTTTCTTTCAAACCTTGTTCTATGTTTTCACTTCGTGGTGATTGAAATCTCAAATAAAAGGTGGATTTATAAGGTGTTTTATTGTAATGAGATTCAAATACTTAGTTAAACAAACGGAAAACAAACAGATAACAACAAAAATATAAAAATAATCTGTGTAAATTACCTTCTCTCCATTCAATATGCCAAAACTTCAAAGCATATAGTACAGTATGAGCGTCAAACACATCATACCACAGCATCAGTAAAGTTCCATAAATCCTGTAGCTCTAGAGCTTTGTACTCCATAAGCAACACACTTGATTTTAGAGATCATGTGATTAGTTTAAATAGAACTAAACATTTTTATTAGTGAATGTTAATACATAACTTTTATTCTTTAGTAGAAAATAATAGATTACAAAATAATTTTACCTTAATCTTCCACATGGATTTGGATGGCTTCAAATAAAAAATGAGATTTATCACATCCATCATCACTCTATTACTGTCAATCTATGACTCGTAGAGAGGAAGCGTCCTTTTCGTTTGGAGGGAGTATATGAGTATGCGAGTTTTATGACTCCTCTTATATATAATGTATGCCTCAAACCAAGAATTAGTTACAAACATTCAGCTAATTAATATGTGAATATATGATTCTAAGTTAACGAAATTAGAATACCAATGTTAATCAATATAAGCAATCAAGCATTTGATATTAGCCCTATTGAGCAAGAGCATTATTTTTATTGATTCGTTTGATCTAACTTCCTTTTGCTATCCGTAACTTTTTTTATATATCTTGAGTTGCCGTGCACATGAAGCTTCTCATTAGTAAACTTCTATATTTGTTTTTTGAATATACATAGAAAATAAAGACAATAATAATAATATGCATTAACCTTATATTGAGAAGAGATTCACGATCAAAATTCAATATTTCCATTAACATAGTAAAGCCAGATTCATATGTATATTTCATATCCATATTATTAAAATAGAAGTACAAAATTGAATGAGTCCTCAATATTTCATCGTATTTACAATGGCATGCCACTGAAGTATTAAATAAAGTTATATTTTAAGAGGTTTTGTCTTTTTCTTATTTAAATAATACATTTAAGTAATTAATGTCTTTTTATTTAAATAATATATTTCTTTAATCGAATCTTAAAACCAAAATAGAATTCCTAATAGTTTTGTATTAACATATTAATAGTTTTCAATATTTATTAATAAGAAATAATAAAATAAAAATCACCCATAAAAATCAATTTAAATAACATATAAATAAAATATAAAATAATTTATTCATAAATTATTAGTATAACGCTTTCATAATATAAGTCCAATTAGTTATGAATATTATATTTTTATAGGCTACAATGTGATATAATACACGATTAAAATCACAAAATATAATTATTCAAATTAATAAATAAAATTGTTGTTTTAAAATGTTATATTAACAATTATGTAATATATTTTTTTTGTCATCTACTTAACAACAGACTCTATGAAGACTCTGCAAACCAAACCGATAACTCTTCATCCATATGAACAACGGAAGACGTTTGCTTCCTAGCGCTTCTCGCCAGACTATCCCCCTTTGTATATTAAAGCTAGTTATATATTATACACATATATAACGGTCCCCATATATAACAACACATAAAACAATTTTAATGTTGTATGTATACTTGTAATATCAATAGTCAGAATAAAAATAATACATTCTGACTCAATTAAGAACGTAATAATACATGACCTAGTTCTCTTTCTAATGCGTACTGTATGATTTCAACTGGTTAGAATTGTTAACCGACTCATTAGAATTGTTAGCGTGTGAAATCACACGGAGCAAATATGCTGTCTTTCTAAAAATTGTTAATGCTCACCTTTGGTACTATTCACAGCTAAAGTAGTTTAAATATAATGAAGATGTAATGGCTAGGTTTCAGATCTTGGCTTTACTTGAAATAACCCATGGAAAATAGTTCATGTATGTTTAGAACTTGTCTCATAATATAATGAAAATACATGAAAACTTATATGTACATTCCTTGATTGTATGGTTTAATAGGACACTTGATAATGATAAACTCGCCAATATTGATCACATTTGTTCACTCTAATGTGTCTATTGTCATTCCTTGCAGAGCAGAAATCATAACTTCAATTATTTTTTTGCAGGTTATATATTTTATTCTTATAGCTGCAAGAAATTCGAGATTTTATATTCATACTCATATAGCTGATGTCATGGTCGACTTTTTCTTGAAAGTAAATAATAGAATAGGGATTTATAATGCTCGCTGGAATTATATATTTAGAAGACTTATTCTTGGGTTCACTCCCTACGGTGAACCTCTAGGTTCACCAACCAATAGGATTGTGTCATTTAAGATTCAATATCTTTTAAAAAAGGAAACAAAATATTATCGAATTATATTATACTTTTAAAATAAAAATTAAATAAAAATTATACTAATCACAAAAAAAACTTTTTAATCTAAAAAAAATATTTTCAAAAAATATTTTTAACGCTCCCAACAAACATTAAATCTTAGATTTTCGGATAAATCTTAAATTTTAAGATTTATCCAAGAATTTCGGATTTACCCAAGGGTTTAGGGTTTACCCAAGGGTTTAGGGTTTAGGATTAGGATTTAGGGTATAGTTTTTTGTTGATTGTGTTATAAATAGTTTTTTTTAAATCAAAGTTTTATAATTTATCCAAAGGTTTACTAAAGGATTTAGGGTTTAACATTTAGAGATTAGTGTTTTTTTGTGGTATTAATTTATTTTTGAAAAAAAATATTTATTTTTTGCAGTTTTAGTATTATTTTATTTATTTTTACTTTATTTTATTTATTTTTACTTTATTTTTTATTTTTAAAACGTAATATAATTTGACAATATTTTGTTTCCTTTTTTAAATGATATCAAATTTGAAATAACTAAATCCTATTGGTTGGTGAACCTAGAGGTTCACCCTAGGGGGTGAACCCAAGAATAACTCTATTTAGAACGAGTCCAGTGGCAATGTTAGTTATTACTTTAGACAGGAGTGGATATATTTAAAAGGAGTCTGAGGAAGGCTGTCATGCTGATCATTAAAATGACAGTGTTGTAAATATATTACAAATTTAAGATTATTCTTTAAATTTCCTTCTCTATTAATAATAAGAGGATACATCTACGGTAATGCGAATGAGTTTTCTGTTTTCCAGCCGGTAGGTAAACACAATTGTAACCAGATAAATCTTAAGCTTTTAGCAAAAAAAAAACCAGATAAATCTTGTAAATATCCACCCAAAATTTCGTAAGCCATTTATCTTATTAACGTAGAAGTATTTTAAGCTTTTATTTGGAAACAAAGATAGTAAAATAAATGAAATATGTTTGGAAATATGGATGGTAGAAATGTGTACTTTCTTTTATTTACACATTTAACCATTGTATTTTCAATAAATTTATAACAAACGAGAATTTTTTAAAAACATGAATAACATATTTAATACTTCTTTTTATTTAAACATTTAGCCATTTTTTACAATAAATTAAAACAACTTTCTTTATATATTTCTTTTTATTTACAATTCTGTCACTATATTTACAATTTTGATTATTTTACAATTCTTTACGGTGAAAATAAAAATACAAACTGAAATATAAATATATAAACAATTTTTTAAAACAGTATTATTACCTTATTTAGTTTCAAATATAAAAATTTCAAGAGTTTAATTTTCAAAAAAATATCATAAATTTAATAATAATTCATAGAAAACTAATGCAAAAAATATCAGTTTTAAAATATACAAAATGGATTAATCTAATTACCTAAAACATTGTTTTGTCTAAAATAATCATAAAATAAAATTTAAATTTTATATACATAATTCAAATCAAAATAAAAATTTAAAGTTGATTTATATCAAAAACTGATTTAAAATATGCATATATTCAAAATTTTATTTTTAATAAATTTATTTTCAATTACCATTATTAAAAAAACTCAATATATATAAGAAACATACAACAAAAAGATTAATTTCATATACCAACTTAAATTATGGTTTTTATATTTCACATTAAGCTTTAAGAATATATTATATGTGATTATTTATAAGACGGTACATATAAAATACTATTAGTTATATGATTATTTATATGATGGACCAATACAATTAATTATATGATGACATATATATGATACATAATAGTGACTAGGGCTGGACATTCAGGTATCAATTCCGATTCGTTTTAGATCTATTTGGGTTTCGGGTTTCCGGGGTCAAAGATTTCAGCCATATTCATATATTTCTAAATTTCAGTTCGATTTATGACTAGGGTTGGGCGTTCAGGTATCCATTCGGGTCCGTGTCGGATTTGTTTGGGTTTTAGATTTCTGGGGTCAAAGATTTCAGCCTCATTCATATATTTATAAATTCTAATTCGAATTATATTCGGATCTTTGCGGGTTTAGTTTGGGTTCGGATAACCCTTTTAAATTATTTTTTAAAAATTCATTATATATTTTGAATTTATTAAAGTCTATAAATAAAATAATATATTGTATATAAATCTGAATAACATATGTCAGAATACCTAAATTTAACATATAAACTGGTTTGGTTTAAATTTTGGATCAAAAATCAATAATTATTTTAAATATTTTTGGTGTTTTGAGTGTACTTCCACTATGTTAAATATTTATATTTGAATATTTTTATATATTTTCAAGTATTTAAATCAACCTAAAATTATAATATTATTCTGGATGTTTTTATATACATCAAAACTAAAAATAATTAATATATATAAGTATATAAATATTTTTCGGATACATTTTGATATCCAAAATACTTTGGTTCGAATTGGTTATGGTTTCGGTTGTCTAAATATCAAATTTTTAATAATTTAGATATTTAATCAATTTTGGTTCGGGTTTGGTATTATTCTTTCGGATCGTGATCGGTTTGGTTCTTCAGAATTGAATTTTTTATCCAGTTTTGATATTGACATTAAAAATAAATAGTAACTAGGTGACCGACCCGCACCCTGTGCGGGTATAAAAATATTGTATAATATCGATTGAGTTCAAATGTAGGAGAAGGTGGATCAAGTGAGAGTTTCAATGCTGAGACATGATTTGCGCAAATCTCCAAGATGCAGTAGGGGTGGAATTCCTTACTTTTTCGGTTCGGTTGGTTTGTTTAGTTCGATTTTAATATTTTTTTCAAATGAAGTAAACCATATTTAGTCTGGTTCGGTGTGGTTTATGTCCATTTTAGTTTATATTCGGTTCGGTTTGTTTTTTTGGATCAGTTTAATTAGTCTCTATGTCGCTTAATTTTCTAAAAGAAAAATTATGTTTTAAAACCTTAAATTATGTACACATAAACTATGTGAACTAAATTTAATATAAAACTGAAACAAAAACTAAAAAAGTCACAAAAAGTATATAAGAATAAAACAAATGAATGTTAACTAAAGTAAAAAAAATCAACATCATTAGTATGTTTTGAATATAAGTTAACTAATAAAAAAACAAATGTAAGAAAAATATACAGGAAATAGTGATGTATTAAAAAAATGTGATAAAAATCTCATAGGTATCACAATCCCATAGAAACCTAAAAAGAAAATGTGATAATTTTTTTAAATATAATCCATAAGTAATATAAAATAAGAAGAAAAATTATGAATTAAAAAATCCCATAGAAACCTGCAAAAAATTGTCAAATTTTGTTAGCAATTCTACAATATAAAATAATTTAATAGATTTCAAAATTTTATTGAGACTTACCTTACTATTAAATTTGCATATTGCTATTGAAAGAGACTGAAAATGGTTTGTAGTCAACTACAATTGGTCTTTCATCTGTGTTATTTATCTGTTAATAGAAAAAAAACAAATGTAAGAATTTATAAATTTTAATTTTTTTATCGAATAAAAATAGACTAATAAGTTAGTATTGACATCCCTTAGGTGTCTTATTTATATATATACTCTACCTTCCTTTTTTCTTGTGTTATTAGAGGGATTCATAATAAATAACGAAACAGTTCAAAGAAAAATATTAAAGTCATATTGTAATTGAATGATTTACAATAAATATGATATAAACTTGTGCAATTAAATCATATTCAAAATAAGGTAAGTTTTTAAAAACGAATTAACAAATTAGAAACATTAAGGTAAATTGCATTAAAACGATGTGATAAATATGATTACTTGCACAAGTAATCTGTGTTCAAAATAAGTTAGTTTATTAATAAACTAAAAACATTAAGGTAAATTACCTTTAAAATATCATTGATTCATCAATCAACTTGCGCAAGTAATCATAAATAAAGGAAGTTATTTTACGCAAATTAACTAATTAGAAACATCAAGATAAATTTCTTTTTAATCCATATATATATAATGAAGATAATAGTTTTGGGCTTTTCTAAATCTCAAATCACCAAACACATTTAATGCAATATCACATGTATATAGTTCCTAATAAATGACATAAAAAAAGAACAAGAAATTTACTTAATAGACATATATTTTAACGAAAATTATATTTTTAAATTTTCAATTAAATGTATATTAAAAATACTTCCTAAAGAGAAAATTTCGTTTAGAATTATATATAATAAAAAAATTTAGAATATTTCAAATTTTGTTGTACAGTAGAGAAAATAACATTCTAATCGCACATCTTTTGCAGGATCGGAATGGTGAACTCTTAGAGGTCTGAAATATGAACACTTCCCTCAAATCATCAAGGAAAAAAAAAAAAATTACAATCAGCAAATAAAAAAAATATATGTGTATATATAAGCTTATAATTCTAAACAGTAATATAAATCTACTAATAAAAAAAAGAAAATTATTCGCAGCACAAAAAGATGGTATTGAAATGATATAGCTGAGAGATGTTATCAAATTGAGAATTTTGTTTTACCAGATTGATGAACAAAGATGTTATCAAAATGATATATCAAAGATGTGTACCATCAAATCATATATAGCTCCACTGGAGAAATCGTCATAATAGGGTATCTGCATATAAACCAAAAGAAAAACCAGCTCTCATGAAATATAAAAGGTTAATGTTCTAAAATAAAAAGAAGAAAAAAGTTCAGAACATTATTAATATAAAAAGTTCAGAATACAAAGTTCAATGATTTCGTTTCTTCTATTGTGAATTTTTATTTATAGTATATTGGTGGACGTTTCTCAATGATTTTGCTTGCATGATAAGCTAAGAATTAAAATATTCTCTAATAAATTTTCAAGAAACCTTATACATATAAGGTAATATTATTTTTGAAATATCTTGGGAGAATTTAATGAATTAAACAGAGAAATGATTGCATATTAATGACCTCTTTGAATTTAATGATATTCTTGCGCAAGTAATATATAATAAGATAATTATTATCTCCTATCAATTAGAATTTCTCTCAATTAAAAAGACTATATATAGGAAAAAATTCCTTTATTTAAATCATTACAATCGTAGATAACATACAAACTAAATAGTATTTGCTAAATATAAATTTATTTAAATCATTACAATTTCGTATTGTCATATGAGACTCATAATTACAAACATACAAAGACTAAATGACTTTTTAAATACCGGTATTAAAAAATCTAGAATATTAAATTAGACATCATGTTTTATAAATATATAATTATAATCTATTAATTATTTTATTTACTATTTATTAAATCAATAAATTTTTGTATTGTCATATCAAAATCATCATTATAAACATAAAAAGCCTAAACTTGTATTGTCATATCAATAACTTGCGCTTGATTGTACTGTTTTAAATAAGATAAGCCATTTAATACAAATTATTAAATGTAATAGATTCAAAAATATATTCAAATAGATTAAAGAAAGTAACAACTTGTGCAAAGTATGTATAATTAAAATAAGGTAAGTCTTTAAAAGGAATTAACAAATTTGATAAATTTCTAAATTTGCATTGTCATATCAATAAGTTGCGCAATAATCATATTTTTTTAAATAAGGTAAGACATTTAATACGAATTATTAAATTTAATAAATTAAAAAATATATTCAAATAGATTAAAGAAAGTAACAATGGATGCAAGGTATGTATAATTAAAATAAGGTAAGTCATTAAAAGGAATTAACAAATTTGATAAATTTAATAATCAAATAAATTAGGTACGTTTACATGCGCAAGAAATGTATATTCTCAATAAAGAATCATTATATTGTCTCATCTTTGTTTATATTAAATGTTGTTTCTATTTTCTTAATTTTTAGAAATTTTTAAATAATCTTAAATTGAATGCGGATTTTTGGTCGGTAAATATTTAATCCTTCTTTTTTGGTGGGTAAATATTTAATATATTTTTCTTTAATACACTTATATAATATTTATGCGGATTTCACAATTATATATACACACAATAATTTATTAATCCTTCAATTCTTAAATAGCCTTTATGTAGTATTTTTAAAAAATACATTTTCTGTTGGCGATCTGCGATAATGTATTTAAATATTTTATATAAAGGATAAGAAATAATTACTAATTTTAAACATAGTTTAGTATAATATGTATGTGTGTTTTTCTATCAATAATTATATAAATGATAAGACACTAATTTTTAACTCTATTTCTTACCATTCTCATTCGCAGGTTGAAAACCAAATTATATTTTATACTAAATTTAAATATATATATATATATATATATATAAATATGTACTAATGTTTTAAAGAGTTAGTATATATAATTTATAATAATGTTCTAAAGAGTATAATATATATATATATATATATATATATATATATATATATATATATATATATATATATATATATATATATTCGTACTACTTCTAAGAATGAAAGTGTTTGGAAGCCTAGATTTAATAGGTTTTAGGTTAACTCTAGAATGAGAGTGTTTGGAAGCCTAGATTAAGTGGTTCTAGGTTTATTCTTCTCTGCCGATTTTAAAATAAATCAAAAAGAAATTAAAAAAAAATGAACCAATAGAATTAAGAGAATTAATTCGATAATGGCTTGTATGAGTGCCACGTAAGCAGAAATCACTAAACTCTAGAACAAGAAATTTACTTAATAGACATATATTTTAACGAAAATTATATTTTTAAATTTTCAATTAAATGTATATTAAAAATACTTCCTAAAGAGAAAATTTTGTTTAGAATTATATATAATAAAAAAATTTAGAATATTTCAAATTTTGTTGTACAGTAGAGAAAATAACATTCTAATCGCACATCTTTTGCAGGATCGGAATGGTGAACTCTTAGAGGTCTGAAATATGAACACTTCCCTCATATCATCAAGGAAAAAATATAAAACAAAATTACAATCAGCAAATAAAAAAAATATATGTGTATATATAAGCTTATAATTCTAAACAGTAATATAAATCTACTAATAAAAAAGAAAATTATTCGCAGCACAAAAAGATGGTATTGAAATGATATAGCTGAGAGATGTTATCAAATTGAGAATTTTGTTTTACCAGATTGAGGAACAAAGATGTTATCAAAATGATATATCAAAGATGTGTACCATCAAATCATATATAGCTCCAGTGGAGAAATCGTCATAATAGGGTATCTGCATATAAACCAAAAGAAAAATCAGCTCTCATGAAATATAAAAGGTTAATGTTCTAAAATAAAAAGAAGAAAAAAGTTCAGAACATTATTAACATAAAAAGTTCAGAATACAAAGTTCAATGATTTCGTTTCTTCTATTGTGAATTTTTATTTATAGTATATTGGTGGACGTTTCTCAATGATTTTGCTTGCATGATAAGCTAAGAATTAAAATATTCTCTAATAAATTTTCAAGAAACCTTATACATATAAGGTAATATTATTTTTGAAATATCTTGGGAGAATTTAATGAATTAAACAGAGAAATGATTGCATATTAATGACCTCTTTGAATTTAATGATATTCTTGCGCAAGTAATATATAATAAGATAATTATTATCTCCTATCAATTAGAATTTCTCTCAATTAAAAAAGATTATATATAGGAAAAAATTCCTTTATTTAAATCATTACAATCGTAGATAACATACAAACTAAATACTATTTGCTAAATGTAAATTTATTTAAATCATTACAATTTCGTATTGTCATATGAGACTCATAATTACAAACATACAAAGACTAAATGACTTTTTAAATACCGGTATTAAAAAATCTAGAATATTAAATTAGACATCATGTTTTATAAATATATAATTATAATCTATTAATTATTTTATTTACTATTTATTAAATCAATAAATTTTTGTATTGTCATATCAAAATCATCATTATAAACATAAAAAGCCTAAACTTGTATTGTCATATCAATAACTTGCGCTTGATTGTACTGTTTTAAATAAGATAAGCCATTTAATACAAATTATTAAATGTAATAGATTCAAAAATATATTCAAATAGATTAAAGAAAGTAACAACTTGTGCAAAGTATGTATAATTAAAATAAGGTAAGTCTTTAAAAGGAATTAACAAATTTGATAAATTTCTAAATTTGCATTGTCATATCAATAAGTTGCGCAATAATCATATTTTTTTAAATAAGGTAAGACATTTAATACGAATTATTAAATTTAATAAATTAAAAAATATATTCAAATAGATTAAAGAAAGTAACAATGGATGCAAGGTATGTATAATTAAAATAAGGTAAGTCATTAAAAGGAATTAACAAATTTGATAAATTTAATAATCAAATAAATTAGGTACGTTTACATGCGCAAGAAATGTATATTCTCAATAAAGAATCATTATATTGTCTCATCTTTGTTTATATTAAATGTTGTTTCTATTTTCTTAATTTTTAGAAATTTTTAAATAATCTTAAATTGAATGCGGATTTTTGGTCGGTAAATATTTAATCCTTCTTTTTTGGTGGGTAAATATTTAATATATTTTTCTTTAATACACTTATATAATATTTATGCGGATTTCACAATTATACATACACACAATAATTTATAATAATGTTCTAAAGAGTATAATATATATATATATATATATTCGTACTACTTCTAAGAATGAAAGTGTTTGGAAGCCTATATTTAATAGGTTTTAGGTTAACTGTAGAATGAGAGTGTTTGGAAGCCTAGATTAAGTGGTTCTAGGTTTATTCTTCTCTGTCGATTTTAAAATAAATCAAAAAGAAATTAGAAAAAATGAACCAATAGAATTAAGATAATTAATTCGATAGTGGCTTGTATGAGTGACACGTAAGCAGAAATCACTAAAGTGACTTCTCTTTTAATGTATAAGAGGATATATTTTTAAAATATACATCCGCACAGACGTGCGGATCAAAATCTAGTTACACATTAAATTAGCTAGTCTTCACAGAGTATTTTGGGGTTGACTAATTATTAATTGTTCCTTTCTAGAAACAACTTTGCACTAGACATTTCATTTTCCCCACTTGATTGAGTAAAAAGCTCCACTATATCGTGCACAGTCCTAACAACTCGTATCAAAGGGCGAAGGAAGAAACTTTGTATAATGAAATACCTTTTATAACAATGCTGGTGGACCAAGGTAGTTACTATTTTTTTCTACTGAATGAAAAACTTTACATATATGAGATGGATAATGCAAAAAGATTGAAACTAGAGCAAGGATTGATAATACCCGCTAAAAGCATAATTTATTCAACTCTTATCTGAAATCTCTGACGTGAAAACGAAAACTGAATACGAACGAGACTTTAGTCTAATCATAATACATATATACATTTGAAATGTTTTCAACTCATATAAGGAAAAAAAATGAAAATGGAACACTTGGCTAGCCTAAAAGAGTGCTTAATTAGAAAATCCGATATGTGAACCAAAAAAAAAAATTAGAAAATCCGGTAAGTCGGCATTCGACAGCAACTAGAATTTTGTAAAAGGAAATTAAGAATTGAACAAAAAGGGGCGGTGCAGTAGATGCGTAACAAAGGGGGACTGTGATTAGTGTGAAGTGTAATGGTAATGGCCAGCATTGACCCTTTCGATATTTGGCTCCCTGTCACTTTTATAAACTTTTCGTCTTTACATTTGTGTAATGGTAGATCCCAACCACGAGGTTTACTTTAACCAGTTGGAGAAAAATATTTTAGTTTGTCAGCTCCCTATATTAGAGTATCGTTCCACAGAATGATATGCACTATAGATAAGAGTATACCTTGGATCAAAAAAAGAAGATAAAGAGTATCTAAACGTGGATTTTAAAATATATACTAAGAGTTTTCCTACCCATGCTCAAAAATAATAATTGTAAATATAGTATTTTTACTTCAAAAGAAAATTTTGATTTGTATGTCAACATTATTTTTAAATATTAACTTCAATAGTTAAAAAAATATCATAAACATATTTTTGGTAATCTTATTTCTGTTGGTTTGGTATAATTTTTACAATTTGATTTTATTTATATTTTTAATAGAGATAAAATTACATTTTATAAAATATTTTTAATTATATTTAATAATTATTTATTTTAAATATATATCTTATCAACTTGTCTTAAATATATACGTGTATATATATACTAATAAATTAATTTTGTTTGTTTTAGCTAAAATATGTTAAAACTGGGAAATCAATTTGTTAATTAACATGATGAAAATGAACAGACATATTTTTAAACTTTTAACTATCAATATTTTTTTGTATTAGTGTTACTTTTTTGTATTTTGATGCACATTTACAATTATATTTATACAAATATTATATATATATATATATATATATATAAATTGATGTAAAAATTTATATGTGTAATCTTATTTGGCTTAATTTTATTAATGTGAGATATATATATATATATATATATATATATATATATATATATATATATATATATATATATATATCATTATTTTAATAGTAATATATACTTTATTAATATATATTTAAATAGTTTTACCAAAATAAATATTTATATGGAAAATTGATATTAATGATATATATGAGTTAGTAGTCTTTACTATATTTAAAATCTTTGCAAAAAAAAAAAATTATAAGAAAATTTACATGTTATAATTCATACGATGTCATGTCACTCTTTTTTAAAGTCATACTAGATTCTGACCCGTCCTTAAAAGAGCGGATATATTTTTTTTGTTTTGCATTTTCTTAAAAATTTAATATTTATGTTTTTAATTATATTTGTATTTTTATTTGTATAATTTTTTTAAATGATTAATAAGAAGCTTTAATAATTATATTAAAATAGTAGGACTACACCTATATCAATAGGTCATATTCCTATTTTAATAGTATTGATCATCGTTTTTAGTGCTGTATCATTTTTTATGAGGATGATTGTAGTAACTACATATATACGAGAAATTCTTGGGTTCACCCCTAGAGTGAACATTTAGTTTCACCCAACCAATATAATTTCGCTATTTCATATTCAGTATCTTTTAAAAAAGAAAACAAAATATTGTCAAATTATATTAATATTTTTAAACTAAAAAATAAAAATTAATATTAATTGCAAAAAAAAATACGTTTTAGAAAAATATATTTTTAATACCGTCAGCCAAACACTAAATCCTTGGGTAAACCCTAAACCCTTGGTAAATCCAAAATGGTTGGATAAATTATAAATCCTATGGTTTAGGATTTATCCAAGGGTTTATGATTTACCAAAGGGTTTAGGGTTTAGTATTTAGGGTTTAGTGTTTTGCTGATTGTGTTAAAAATATATTTATTAAAAAAAAATCCAAAGATTTAGGATTTATCCAAGGGTTTACCATGGATTTAAGGTTTATGATTTACGGTTTAGAGTTTAGGGTATTGTGTTTTGCTGACGATATTTTAAATATAATTTTTTTTTTGTGAGTACTATTATTTTATATTTATTTTTTATTTTAAAAACATAATAAAACTTGACAATATTTTGTTTACTTTTTTAAAAGATATTGAATATGAAATAACGAAATCCTAGATGAACCTAAAGGTTCACTCTATGGGTGGACCCAAGTATTTCTCCATATATACAAATCACTTGACAAATAATGTTTAGGAATTTTTTTATAAATGTGACATGGAAAAAATTTATAGTCTGACCGAAAATTTATGAGTTTTATATTCTGGTCCGGAACTTCTTTCCATTCAAAAAAAGAAATATATATTAATTACCATATATTGAGGGGCTTACGAGCATATTAAAAATATTTTTGTCCTCTTAATATTCAAGAACCGATTCTAAATCTTTGACTTGTTTATCCATCTAACTAAAGTAGTTTATATTTTCATATAATTGTTTTTGAAGAAAGGTAGCTTCTATGCAAGTCCTTGTGACAAACTCGTTTTAACATTTTTTCTTTTCTTTTCGTCGTTTAGATAAAGTTATCCCTAATTAACGGGTGCAAGACTCTTAGTCCTTACCTAATCACCTTAACTATTTCTATTTTGTTCGTCAAAGATTAACCTAGCTAGAAAGGAGATAAAAAAAGTCGCGCGTTGGTCAAATTTTATAGAAAGGTCGGTGGTTAATTTACCAAATAAAGAAAGAGAGATATGGATAGAAAGTTGAATAAGAAGATTCAATATAAAAACAGATTAGTTTAAATAAATAGATGAAAAGGATGACGAACGAAAATTTTAAAATATAAATTAGGAATTATATGTATTTGGTGGAAAGCGATTCGCATATATATGCATAAGGGCATTTTGGATGTTGACAATTGTTAGTAGGTCATATCAACAAAAGTAGGCATAAGGGAAGTGAATGAGATTTATAAAGGTTTATAATCTGCTTCAAGATAAAGTGTGATCGAGGGAAGAGGCCATGTGGTGTATTGTGTATTCTATTGCAGAGTGTTATTTAGGGTACAGTTGTAGCCATTATTTGTATATACATCAAAGGATATGTGATACACGTCTCTTCGTTCGTTTTCATCTCATATCACCCTTTTGTGATATGCTTCCTTCGATCGCATTTCATTGATTTGACTATTTTATGTATTGTGTTAAAGTAGCTTTCTCTTTCTAGTTACTTTTTACAATTCATATGTAACGTCTTGTGGGGGCCGATGTATAGAGTCATTCATGTTTGATCTTGAGCTATAGAAACAGTTGATGCGATCAACTTCTATTTGGTCAACCACTTATATTGGACAGGTTTTGGGAAATTTTCTTACTTTGGTATTGTTGGTCCATCATTTTGGTGTGTTCATACAAGTTAAAACTTGTATAGATACAACTAAATCGCGTATAAAACTTAGATTACGTGGTTGATATAGCTATCATCTCACGCAAACTAAATTCCAATTCCAGTATAACATGAACTTTTTATCTAGGTGAGAACTGTAATTTTTATCACAGGCTTTATTAACCATGAAATCATAATTTTTATCAGTTTCAGTCATATCATACAGATTTTTCTTATACCTGTAAATATTAGGTTTGATCGGAGTCATACATATCATAAAATACAAAACGTTTACTACCAGGCTTTTTTCATTTGTATAACTTTACTACTACCAGATTGGAATAGGTATATCGTTTGATGTATGATATATACTGGTAGCGTTCTATAATGCGGGTTGCGAGGACGATTAAACGACGGGGACAGGCTTGGCGGTTACAAACCATGGTGTTTCAGTCCAATTTGGCCAATAAATCGTAACAGTCGAAATAGTTCGCATTTTGGACGGGGTTTTAGTTACATTTGTATAACATGCAAGAAAAATCGGGATTCCTTTGGCGTTAACGTGAAGCCAAGAAAGCCTTTTACCACCAGGTTTCCATTAGTGACTACTAAATGAATGAAAAAATGAACAAAATGAAAATAAAATTTCATTTGAGAAAATGAAAAAATTAAAAATATGATTTTTTGTTCATTTAGTTCCTCATCAAAATTACAGAGTGAAATTTTTCTTTATAAATTTGTTCCTCTATGAAAAAAGTGGAACTTACCTATAACCAATTTAATAAAATTTTCAATTTAACTAGTATAAAATTTTGAGGAACAGAGAATTTACTATAACTTTTTTCCTTCAATATTGTCACCAATTGAAACCTAAAAGTAATATACGGTAATGTTTTACGAGAGTAAGGGCATCCAAAACCGTGTTACTCATGGTTCGATAACTCAGGTAAGTTTTTGAGAAAATGACACAAATAACACTAATCCAACTTTTTATCCCCAAAATAGCACTCAGAGCTCAAAGTCACAAAAATAGGTTTCATTAATATGTGTATTTTACCACAGTACCCCTTTCTTTCTTTGTCTAATTACAATCTTTTTTAATGGGAAAATAGAAAGAGATCGATGACGACGGCGACGGCTTCTCTTCATCTCTCAGATCCACTGTCATCGTCTCTCAGTTCTGCCATCATCGTTGTTCTCTAGATTTGCAACAATCGTTCTCAGCTTCGTCGAAAGTCAGTTATAACAGTTTTTCTCATCTCCGCCGTCGACGATCTCCTTCAGCTATGTCGTTGACGTTATCCTTCAGCTCCGCCATCAACGATCTCTCTCTCTCTCTCTTACTGTTCGCGATTGCTAAGTGAGATCTGTGTTGATTTGTTTAATGAAAGATTAGACTGGGATGTCCATGATGAAGAACGACAACTTATCTATATGTTGGATGAATTGCAGGTAACTTATATCAATTTTTCTTTTTCTTCTTTTTTTTTGCTTTTGACTCATCAAACAATTTAACTTAAAATTTTGCTCTTTGGTTAGTCTTTAGTGAGGCTTTAATTGTGTGTGTTCAACAAATTTACAAGCATTTTCAAAGGCTTTGTTTTTTCTTTTCTTTCTCTCTGTATATGTGTTGTTGTCTGTTATATTCAGAGAGATAGGTTAGAGCCAGAGATGCCAGTTCCAACAGATGGCTGGCTTCTTCTTTACGTGGAAAGAAGTAAGGGTCTTTTTCCCCCTAGTATTGAAATCAACAACCTTTCATCTTTCATTTAATTGGAACTCTTCTTGTTGTATACAATCATTGATCTTTTTTTACAATCATGGATCTTACAAGGTACATAGAGGTTTATGTTATTCGTCTTGAGCAAAAGACATAGAAGTAGCTTTAACTCTAGTGTACGTATGTTATTTAGGCAAAGTGTTAGTGGATGGGAAAAGAGCTAGTAAAGCTGGAAAGCCTGTAGTCAATGGTGTCTCCATTAAGATTACAACTGAGGTTCCCAAATGTGTATGTAGGTGATGATTCTTACCCTGTCTTTACACGGTTTCCTTAGTGCTTTGGGATCTTGTTTTTTGTCGACTTTCCTCTCTTTGTTGTCTTCAACTTGCAAAGGTGGGCTTAAGCTGGAAGCTGCAATAGAGAAGCTAGATGTTGATGTTTCTGAGAAAGTAGTTCTTGATTCTGGACTTTCTACTGGAGGTTTTACAGATTGTTTGCTTCTTTATGGTGCAGCTCATGTGTATGGTGTTGATGTTGGTTATGGTCAGCTGCTAAGTCTTTTCTATTATTTTTTTTGGTTTTGTAAAGTCATCCAGAATATGTACAATGATTTCTTGTTACATTTAGAAATTTGAAAAATTTCAATAATCAGTCTCAAACAGTTTTGCCTTGGCTCTGATACTTCAGCTCATGCAGTGTTTGTCTGAGAGGTAATAAAAATTCCATCGTATTACTATCCTGCGTAACCATGTAAAAAATATTTCAAAAACTTTTAACACCGAATTTTCTGGAAAGCTTTCCTGAAACTATAAATATCCTTCCTAAAACTATACAAACTTCCTGAAAAAAACACAATTTCACAGGCACAAGCAATCGTTTAGAAATGTCATAAGCAAATTCACATATCCTACCAAAAATATCAGTATGCGTAAGCCAAACAAGTAACCAATCAAAAGGTTTGATATGTGTTCTCTATTTTGTAAACAATGAAAACAAATGATTCTCCTCAGCTTAATTGCTAAACTACTAATTTTTTTTTTAAGATTAAGTTCCAATTTAAAATATCCATCCTGAACGAGAATTGTCTAACATTTCTTAATTACACGCTTTTGATTTTCTTCGAAAACAGACTTATGCAAAAAAACACATTCATTTTATTTTTTCTTAAAACCCACCATGAAAGTGCCAAAAGCTACTCTATATAACATATTTTTATAATTATACCACATTTAATACTTTCTTGATAGAATTATTAAAAATGCTTCAAACTAACATATTTTAATGTTCTCTATTTTGTAGACAATGAACTATTTTTGGTGATTTCTATAGCCAATGAATTTTCTAATAGATTTTGATTATGTCTTTTGATTCTCTTCGAAAACAGACTTATGCAAGAAAACACACTCATTTTATTATTTCTGGAAACTCATCCTGAAAGTGCCAAAAGCTATCTTATATAAAATATTTGTTTTATAATTATACTACATTTAACACATTCTTGATAGAATGATTAAAAATGCTTCAATCTATCATATTTTAATGTTCTCTGTTTGATATGTATTCTCTATTTTGTAGACAATAAATTCTATTTGGTGATTTCTATAGCCAATTATTTTTTTTATAGATTTCGATTATATATACATATATATATATATATATATATATATTGGAAGATTAAATTTCAAATTAGGATAGCCATCCTGAAGAAAGATTGTCTAACATTCCTTACACGCTTTTGATTCTCTTCGAAAACAGACTTATGCAAGAAAATACACTCATTTTATTTTCTGGAAATCCATCCTGAAAATGCCAAAACTCATCCTGAAAATACACTTATTATATAACATATATGTTTTATAATTATACCACATTTAAAACTTTCTTGATAAAATTATTGAAAATACTTCAAGCTATCCTATTTTAATGTTTTCTGTTTGATATGTGTTCACTATTTTGTAAACAATGAATTCTATTTGGTGATTTCTCTTGCCAATGATTTTTTTTATAGATTTTGATTATGTTTTTTGGAAGATTAAATTGCAATTTAGGATAGTCATCCAGAACAAGGATTGTCTAACATTCCTCGCATGCTTTTGATTCTCTTCGAAAACAAACTTAAGCAAGAAAAGAAACTCATTTTATTTTCCGGAAACCCATCCTGAAAGTTTAACAAGCTATCCTAGATAATATGTGTGTTTATAATGATATACACATTTAACACTTTCTTGATAGAATTAATGAAAATGCTTCAAGATATCCTATTTTAATGTTCTATGTTTGATATGTGTTTCAATGTTTTGTAGACAATGAACTATATTTTGGTGATTTCTATAGCCAATGAATTTTTTTATAGATTTTGATTATGTTTTTTTGTTTAGGTTGTTCTGGAAAATTAAGTTTCAATTCAGGATAGCAATCCAGAACAAGGATTGTCTAACATTCCTCACATTCATTTTATATTTTGGAAACCCATCCTGAAAGTTTAACAAGCTATTCTAGATAATATGTGTGTTTATAATGATATACACATTTAACACTTTCTTGATAGAATTACTGAAAATGCTTCAAGATATCTTATTTTAATGTTCTTTGTTTGATATGTGTTCTTTGTTTTGTAGACAATGAACTCTATTTGGTGATTTCTATATCCAATGAAATTTTTTATAGATTTTGATTATGTTTTTTTTTGTTTTGGTTGTTCTCGAGGATTAAGTTCCAATTCAGGATAGCCATCTAGAACAAAGATTGTCACATTCCTCACACGCTTTTGATTCTCTTTGAAAACAAACTTACGCAAGAAAAGATACTCATTTTATTTTCTGGAAACCTATCCTGAAAGTTTAACAAGCTATCCTAGATAATATGTGTGTTTATAATGATATACACATTTAACACTTTCTTGATAGATTTACTGAAAATGCTTCAAGCTATCATATTTTAATGTTCTCTGTTTGATATGTGTTCTTTGTTTTGTAGACAATGGGCTATATTTTGGTGATTTCTATAGCCAATGGATTTTCTTATAGATTTTGATTATGGTTTTTTTGTTTTGGTTGTTATGGAACATTAAGTTCCAATTCAGGATAGCAATCCAGAACAAAGATTGTCTAACATTCCTCACACGCTTTTGATTCTCTTGGGAAACAAACTTATGCAAGAAAAGATACTCATTTTATTTTCTGGATACCCATCCTGAAAGTTTAACAAGCTATCCTAGATAATATGTGTGTTTATAATGACACATTTAACACTTTCTTGACAGAATTACTGAAAATGCTTCAAGCCATCAGATTTCAATGTTCTCTGTTTGATATGTGTTCTTTGTTTTGTAGACAATGAACTATATTTTGGTGATTTCTATAGCCAATGAATTTTCTTATAGATTCTGATTATGTTTTTTTGTTTTGGTTGTTCTGGAAGATTAAGTTCCAATTCCGGATAGCCATCAGAACAAAGATTGTCTAACATTCCTCACACACTTTTGATTCTCTTGGAAAACAAACTTATACAAGAAAAGATACTCATTTTATTTTCTGGAAACCCATCCTGAAAGTTTAACAAGCTATCCTAGATAATATGTGTGTTTATAATGATATACACATTTAACACTTTCTTGACAGAATTACTGAAAATGCTTCAAGCTATCATATTTTAATGTTCTCTGTTTGATATGTGTTCTTTGTTTTGTAGACAATGAACTATATGTTGGTGATTTCTATAGCCAATGAATTTTCCTTATAGATTTTGATTATGTTTTTTTGTTTAGGTTGTTCTGGAAGATTAAGTTCCAATTCAGGATAGCCATCCAGAACAAGGATTGTCTAACATTCCTCACACTCATTTTATATTCTGGAAACCCATCCTGAAAGTTTAACAAGCTATTTTAGATAATATGTGTGTTTATAATGATATACACATTTAACAATTTTTTGATAGAATTACTGAAACTGCTTCAAGATATCTTATTTTAATGTTCTCTGTTTGATATGTGTTCTTTGTTTTGTAGACAATGAATTCTATTTGGTGATTTCTATAGCCAATGAATTTTTTTGTTTTGGTTGTTCTCGAAGATTAAGTTCCAATTCAGGATAGCCATCCAGAACAAAGATTGTCACATTCCTCACACGCTTTTGATTCTCTTGGAAAACAAACTTACGCAAGAAAATATACTCATTTTATTTTCTGGAAACCCATCCTGAAAGTTTAACAAGCTATACTAGATAATATGTGTGTTTATAATGATATAC
Source organism: Raphanus raphanistrum subsp. raphanistrum (assembly GCA_019706035.1). Taxonomy (NCBI): domain Eukaryota; kingdom Viridiplantae; phylum Streptophyta; class Magnoliopsida; order Brassicales; family Brassicaceae; genus Raphanus; species Raphanus raphanistrum. The sequence continues at coordinate 14,602,432 of CM033985.1, forward strand.
ACATTTAACACTTTCTTGACAGAATTACTGAAAATGCTTCAAGCCATCATATTTTAATGTTCTCTGTTTGATATGTGTTCTTTGTTTTGTAGACAATGAACTATATTTTGGTGATTTCTATAGCCAATGAATTTTTCTTATAGATTTTGATTATGTTTTTTTTTGTTTTGGTTGTTATGGAAGATTAAGTTCCAATTCAAGATAGCCATCCAGAACAAAGATTGTCTAACATTCCTCACACGCTTTTGATTCTCTTGGAAAACAAACTTATGCAAGAAAAGATACTCATTTTATTTTCTGGAAACCCATCCTGAAAGTTTAACAAGCTATCCTAGATAATATGTGTGTTTATAATGATATACACATTTAACACTTTCTTGACAGAATTACTGAAAATGCTTCAAGCTATCATATTTTAATGTTCTTTGTTTGATATGTGTTCTTTGTTTTGTAGACAATGAACTATATTTTGGTGATTTCTATAGACAATGAATTTTCTTATAGATTTTGATTATGTTTTTTTTTTAAATTAAATTGCAGTTTAGGATAGTCATCCTGCAATTTAACACTTTATTGATAAAATTACTGAAATTGCTTCAAGCTATCATATTTTAATGTCATCTATTTGATATGTGTTCTCTGTTTTGTAAACAAAAACTCAATTTTGGTGATTTCTATAGCCAATGAATTTCCTTATAGCTTTTGTGTTTAACAAGCTATCCTATTTTGGTGATTTCTGGAAACTCATCCTGAAAGTTTAACAAGCTATCCTAGATAATATGTGTGTTTATAATGATATACACATTTAACACCTTCTTGATAAAATTACTGAAATTGCTTCAAGCTATCACATTTTAATGTCTAACATTTTTTATACGCTTTGGATTTTCTTCGAAAACAGACTTATGTAAGAAAACACACTCATTTTATTTTTTTTGGAAACCCATCCTGAAAGTGTCAAAAGCTATCCTATATAGCAAGATTAAAGAGTTGAATTCCAATATCCACAACAAGAGAGCTGCTGCATCTGGGTCCCTCTTGCCCTCATCCTCGTCTCAGCTTGGAACAGAATTTCCTCAGATGGTAGAGGAGGTAATTTTTTCCAAGATCAGAAACACATGCTCAATTTTTATTCTCAAGTTACTTCACTCCAATAGACATAAGCAGAACATCAGAGATAGCTTTAGACTCGGATAGAGACACTGTATGCAACAATCAGGAAGACTATCCTGAATACGTACAGTAGCTTCCTAAATGAATTGAAAACTCCAAAACAAAAAGTAAAAGTAAAATGATGGCAATCATGATACTCAGATCCACCGTAGAATGGAATGTATTTCGTCAGAGTCCATGTAAAAAAAAAATTCACTTGATTTTACCAAACACAACTCTCACCTAAGCATTTCACAACCGTTTATGGAGAATGTTGAATATGGAGTCGAGAATCTTTTAACTCCATGTGTAGTGAAGAAACACAGCTTTGACTACTTACACCTACAGTAAGATCCAACAAAAATCAAGCCATAAGATCCAAGAAAGTCATAATATAACAAACAACAACACAAACAAAAAATCCTCCGTCAATAATGTGACAAGCACCACCGCAGCTGCATAAATGAAAATCTCAAAATTCATTTCACACTCCCATAGTCTCATCAACTCAATGAATGCCAACAAATTTTAAAACCAAAATCAAAAAAGTCCCATCCCGTGCTCGTCAATAAAAAACACAAAAACTAAGAAACTAAAAACAATTAACGTTTACCTCATCTTCTTCAAACCAAGAGATCCCGAGATCTCCGTCAACTTCAAGTCCCGTCGTTCTCTGCGACCAACAGCTCTTTCAGCTTCACCTACTCCCAACTCTCCTCCGTCAGAAAACCCCAACCGTGCGGCTTTCTCTCACTGCAACAACCGAATCCAGCTCTTCTACTACGGAAACCGGATAGGATTCATTTTCATAACAGCTGGTGAGATCGAACTGAGTCGAACGAAGCGATGGCCGTTGATTTCGCTGTGGATTCGAATCCTCTCTTCCACCGTTGCGGAAGGGATCATTGTTAGATGACAAAGCTCGTTTTCTCCGGTGACAGCGACGGCATCAGATTGAGAGAGAAGAAGAAGAGAGTGTCGTCCTTGCAAGCTGGATTTTGTCTGTTATATAACAATTCAAATGAAATCCCCAAATAGGAAACCTGAGAAGAGGAATCATACCTTGGAGAATCTAATCTTCGTGAGATGATCACCGGAAATGATAAAAAAAATCAGAGAGCGTTGTAGCCGTCGCATCGAAGAGACCGAGAAGAAAAATGGCCGTCGCGTCGTGTGAGAGAGAGAGAGGCGTTCTGTTTTTTCTTCTTTTTCTTTTGTTTGTTTAATTAATTTTAAAACAGGGGTACTAGAGACATTTTGCTCTTTAATGAATGTCATATTTGTGACTTTCTCCCTAAGGTGTCATTTTTGGGATAAAAACTTTAAAGGTGCTATTTTAGACAATTGCCCTAAGTTTTTTATATTTTTTATTATTTTTATTTTTTCAGTTTAAAAAGAAAAAAGAAAAAGGGGCCAATCGCGGGTGAAGTGGTCCTTACCTACGGACTGCATGAGTCCGCGCACAGTGACGAGCCCGGCAGCGAAATGGTCCTTGCCTACGGACTGCATGAGCTTTTGTTGGCACCAAATCCAAAAAATGTGAAACCTACATCATTTTATAATGATTTTTTTGTGCTAAGGATTCTTGTATTTTGACCGTTGCGGGTGCTCTAACATAATAAACGAACATATATCTGCATATTTAAAAGGAAAAATCAAAACTAATTTCCGATTAGTTCCTAGATAATCTCTATTTTTTTGTTAATTCGCTAGATCTGGACTAACCGCCAACTGTAGTTTCAAATGTGGGTATATCCCTAACTATCTAATTGACACGTCTAAATACCTACCCTTGTTAATTAGTTCCTCTTTCGGCTTAGAACTTTAAATACTGATCACGATCCATTTTCGGGAAATCGGCCACTACATACATGTGCTAAAACATATATCAACTCACGTTTTTTTTAAACTTCATACATCAACTCTTACTTTTCGGTTAATTCATACATTAACAGTCTTACCGTTAGTCAAACTATAACGGTGTCATATGTGGATTTAACGGATGCTGACGTGATTTTTACATTTTATTTAATTAATAAAATAAAAATATAATCCAATTTAAAACTGTGGTTGGGGGGAATCTAACCCGGGTTCATCACAATTTGAACCACTCACTAAACACTGTGCCACACGAAAATATTGATAGTGTTATCTATTGTAGTTTACTTATAAGTTATATATAATTTTTGTTCATATATTTCTAATTATCTAGAATTAGCTCCACAAAATATATATAAATTCTAAGAATTGTGCTTAATTGCCTTAATTGTTGTTATTATGATCTTTTTTTTTTCAAAATAAAAATTTTGAAAATCAAAAAAGTATTTTCAAAATTTACAAATAAAATATAAAAATCACTTAACAATAAATTTCCAAAAATTATTATAAAATTTTGAATTTGAAAACTTAGAAGTCAAAACTATTAAACAAATATTGTTATTTTTATTTTTATTATTTATTAAATAATTATTTATATTTATAGAATTAAATTTATTTAATTAATAATTTATGTTTAATTTATATTATAAATGTTTGAATTTGAAAACATAGAATTCAAAACTATTATTTTTATTATTATTTATTTAAATAATTATTTTTAATTACTTTTATATTTGATTTATAAATAATTATTTATATTAAATTTAAATAATTATTTAAATAAATAGTAAAAATAAAAATATTTTTAATTGTTTTGAATTCTATGTTTTCAAATTCAAGCTTTTTATAATATAAATTAAATACAAATAATTATTTAAATAAATAATAAAAATATTTATTTAATAGTGTTGAATTCTATGTTTTCAAATTCAAAATTTTTATAATAATTTTTGGAAATTTATTTTCAAATATTTTTTATATTTTATTTGTAAATTTTGAAAATACCTTTTTGATTTTTAAATTTTTATTTTGAAAATAAAAAAATATCACAATAACAACAATTAAGGCAATTAACCACAATTCTTTGAATTTATATATATATTTTGTGGAGTTAATTCTTGATAATTAGAAATATACGAACAAAATATATATATAAGTAAGACACAATAGATAACAATTTCAATTTATTCTTGTGGCACAGTGGTTTAGTTAGTGGTTCAAATTTTGCTGAACTCGGGTTCGATACCCCTCTAATGACAGATTTAAATTCATTTTATTTTTATTTTATTAATTAAATAAAATATAAAAGCCACGTCAACATCCGTTAAGTACAGATAAGACACCGTTATAGTTTGACTAGCGGTAAGACGTTTAACGTATGAATTAACCGAAAAATAATAGTTGATGTATGAAATTAAAAAAAAAACGTGAGTTGATGTATGTTTTAGCACATGTATGTAGTGTATATACTTATCGGAACTACGGTCCTCTGTTGATGTATGAATTGGCCGATTTTCCATCCGTTTTCCTACAATACCTCTGTTTCATGTCGTTTATTTTTTCAAATAGCCCATGTGATTCTTTTATAGATAAGAAATCAAAAGATATAACTAGCCGAATCACTCGGAATTATCATTTTCGAAAAATATATAATTTACTTATTGCCAATCAGAAAGGTCGACGAAATGGGGATTTGAAATACCTCCAACTATATCCTGATTTGACTTTCAAGACGGATGAAAAGATTCCACAAGCCTTGATTAGTGAGTAACCAATATTATTATAGTCTCGCGTATGTCACTTTATGTCCCCACAATACTAAACTGGCGCTAAAGATATCAGTGGCGTACTAACTTTTTATAATATCCTAATCCAAAATTTAAAATTATGTTCTTGTACAAATTTATTAAGATCACAAAATAATGTCTTTGTATAAATTTTATCAAGATCACAAAACAATATTAAAAACTATTTAAGTTTTCATTAAAAAGAAATTAAAATCCATAATCTGTTTGTAAAAAAACAGCGATAATAAGAACACTTATTGTTGAACAAAAGGAAAAAGAAGAGGAAAATAAAGGAGAAGAAAGAGAACTTGTCAGAGAGAGAAAACACCGAGAGAGAACCAGCTTTTCCGGTCGACAGAGTGAGCTTTCACATCACCGTCCGTCGGTCCAACTTCCCTTCCTAGTTGTTTAAGGCGTCCTTTCTTTTGGGATTTTGTGTAGATCTGTGGTTTCCGTCGTCGCATCTTTTTCTTAGTGGGCGGTCGGCTTAGCGGCTCCGTCGTTGCTCCTTTCCTTCAAAGGTGAACGGTCGGCTTTAGGGTTTTCTTTAAGGGGAGGTTTCTATACTCCGGTGACGTTTCATTTGATGTTTTGTGGTTGGGGTTGGCTTCGGATATGGAGGAGACTCGATGGATGCTCTCCGGTTGATGAAGCGGTGATGTTGAAACTGTGGACTGTGACGCCTCGGTTCGAGATCTCGGGTGAGTCCTGATGAAGCTCTCCGGTGTTCTGAATCTAAACAAAAGCGACGGTGATGTGGCTTCTTTATCGGTCGAGGTTGGAAGCAAGAAAGCTTGTGGTTTGCTCCGAGGTTTGCGACGGCTGGTGGGATTCGGCCGTGCCCTCCGGAGAAGATCTGCAGCGGCGACATCGAGTGGAGGGATCGGGTGACACGTGTCCCTGCCTGTAGAGGATGGCAACATGTGGTTTCTTCTCCCAAGGTGTCGATCGATTTGAGCAGATGGGTTTCGTTTGTGGTATTAGGCTTTAGGCCTGGTTTATTTTGTCGGTGTGGCCCAGTTTGTTGTGTGGGCTTTAGTTGGTTGTAAGGGTATTAGGGCTTCGACCCGCCCATTATCGGCCTTTGGGCCTTCTTCTAATATAATTTTAAGATGGAAAAAAAAGAACACTTATTGTTGAAATATAGATTTTCTTATATTTTTTCTTACAAAATTATCCAGTAGACTTATATAGTCAAGTCTTTCAACCATTTCTATTTCAATTCATAACATAACAAACCCATTTAACTTTTCTTGTAACGTGATAGACTGCAAATAATTTTTTACCAACGCGAATTTCGAAATACTTTATTCAGCTATGGTGATTGTCACCGGAATGGTCAACAATATGCGTTAAAAAATTCTATGTTTTGATAACAATCCTCCATTTTTTTACAAAAATCGAACACTTCAAAAGGTTTTCAAACTTTTTTTAGGTATTGATTTTCGAAGAATCTTTACTTCCATTAAACAACATCACCAGTTATGTCTGAATGCGTATAATTCCTTAAAGAATGTTTCAAATTCAAGTATGATGCCCTCGATGTATTCTCACATGAATTTATTACCTTTTTAAAAGCAAACAAAAATCCAAAAGTTTTTTCATATCTTTAGAATTGTTCAAATCTGAATTCAAGAGAAATTTGAGCTTGATTAATGAATGTGTTGAGCTAATCAATCTTAAAGATCTCCTTACAAAAATAAATTTATTCGTTTATAGATTTGGATGTGTTGAGAAATAAGATTTTTTTAAGACATGCCCCACTAATTTGGATGCCCTAATCTACGGCTTGGGTGACTTGCCCTCTAGGCCGGCCCTGAAACCTATAAATCTAACATACTGATATTACCGAAAAATAACATTGATAGTGGGAACTGAAATTGAATGGATAACATGGCTTCAAAATGCTTAGCATTGACCGGATAACATGGCTTCAAAATGCTTCAAAACGTAATAGTCTAAAACTCAGAAAAAATTACGTTTGTAAAAAAAAACCCAAATTCTTTCGAGAGAGCGACAAACCTGAATCCGTCACTGTTCTCCCCGGCATCCGGTGAACTTTCCAGGCATCGGAGTTCCCCCCCCCCCTCTTCCCCATTATTCTTTTATTTTCCTCCCTTGGTGAAGTCCATACCCAACAGTGAGATGCTCGGAGCTCTGGAGATCGAAGAAGCTTCTCAGGTCAACTCTGTCTGCAGCGGAGAAGAGGCATGTGGTAACGACAGTTCTATCTAGAGTTCTGGTGAGCTGTGTGAGGAGGAGTCACTAAGATGGGTCGGCTTTTAGGGTTCGATGGATTGCAAAAGTCATTTTTCCTTTAGATCTGTCGGATCTATTCTCGAAGGTGGTGGGGTGAAAATCTGAAGTGTTTTGTCTGCTGCAGATCTGGTCGTGGGTTAGGTGAGGGGTTGGTGTTTATTCAGATCTGCAGGAAAGGGGGTCGTTTGTGTTCGGAAGTTAGAGCAGTACGGCATTGGTGCTGTTCTGATGAGTCTTAACCACGGCCAACCGAACCTTGGAGCTCTGTTTCCTCGAGGGCGTAAATGGAGTCATGAAAGCTGATGTGTGTTAGCAGTATTGGCTCGTGATTCATGTGTTTTGAACCTCCTTTCATCTGGAAATGTCATCTATGGCTCTGATGGGAGATGGAGGGGAGGATGTTTTGCTTTGAACAGTTTGGGCCTCAACAACGTCGTGAAGGTACCTACACGGAAAGTTACCCTCTGGTTCTCATAGGCAGTACTTGGAGAGGCTAGTGTGCTCTTTGTTTGGTCAACGAGAGAACCTTAGTCTCGGTGACGCACAAGTATGCGAGTGGATCATTCGTAGTACCAAAAGAAAGAAAGATCGACATGGTATATCTGCTCCCTCTTTCCAGTTTGTAGGTTGAAGCTGGAGCAAGTTTGGATGCTATCTCCTCGACCCTTATTTTCACTAGTAAGTGTCAGTGGCTATTGCTTCGCACCACTTGGAACCCTCGACTGAGAAGATGCACCCAAGGGTGTAGTTACTGTTGGATAAGAATACCAATCAGATCTTTTGGCTCCAACTATTATGGGCGTTGATTAGCATTCTTAATTTGGGCTCAAGAAAGTGGTTAAAAGTAGCTTTGTATTCTTGTTTTTGTGGTTTAATTAGGTGGTCTAAGAGTCAGTTCATCCCGATTCATGGGGTGAAGCCGTCCTCGGAGTGGTGAAAAATATAATGTTGTTTATGATTGGGTAGCGTATGATCCTTTTAAGTGTTCCTGGGTAGATCTCCGCATTGTATGTAGGGTTAAAATCTCGATGAAGTTGAAATCTTTTATTCACGAATCGGTTAATGAAATTTGTAGTTGAGCCAAAAAAGACCAGACCGCATTTGATGCAAGAAAAAACTGAATACCTTCAAATTTTTTTCAATTTTAGTCACCAATATTTTATGGATCTCGCATCCCCTATACATTTTTCTATGTATATCCATCACTTTCCAGTTTACTGCACATATATATATACTTATATTCGATCTATTAAAAAGTTTCTTCCAAAAACCCTAATGGATCTTGCGATTGAGAAATCGATTGGGGGCTCTACAATTCATCTAAGATCACTCGATTTCTCTCCTTATCCGAATGTCCATTGACGTAGGGTTCACCAAGCACTAACAGACGAACTTTTTTGCTGGAAGTTTCTTTGACTGAAGTCCAAGTTTAGATCGATTCTTCGACGTTACAATCCTTCACCCCTTCGATAGCATATATGCTACAAGAAATTTGAGTTTTAATAGCACAACAGTATAGCATTTTTCGATTGTGCTATGATTGACATACCATCGTATGATTTACAAGTTCCAAAAACCTGCGCATAAGAATCAGACGAAACCTATGACTCAAGAAAGCATTGTTCATGAGAACAACAAGTCATGGATTGATTCTCATTTGGCTGATAAAAAGGCAAAACATATGTTATGATGTTGATAACGATGACGATGACCCAATCCTTTTGGAGGATCAAGCTGATGAAGATCAGATCTAGGAATATCGTCTATCACTCATTCAAAAGGTCTTGAGTCCATTTAGCAAAACGTTCCAAAACTGATTGATTGTACGCCTACTCAATGGCATATGCAAGATTTTGTCACTGCCATTGAACTAGGAAACGAGAGACTTCGGTTTAACTTCAGTAATGAAGATGATCTCGAAGCTGTCTAAAATATGGGTCCATTCCACTACAACTACTTTATGTTTGTTTTGGTATGCTGGGAAGCCGTATTCAATGAAGATTATCCATGGATAATCTCTTTTGGGATTGAACCGATTGGTGTTCCTTTGCACCTATAGGGACTGCTGTGAACCTTAAAGTTATTGATGACAAACTGGGGCTGATCCATGGTGTTGACACCTCTGTGTGGAAGATGAAGGTCGATATTCATAGCATGAGACCTTTAAAGTTGTCCAGAAAAATCAAGTTAAAGGATGGTGAAATATCCATCAATTTGAGATATGATATGTTGTTTAAACATTGTTCATATTGTGGATTTCTTACTCATGAATTTAGACATATTGTGCTTAGAAGATAAAAGATCTTAAGTATGCTGCTCCATCGCTTCAGCAACAGAAAGCTGACATGGGAACACAGTGTTTCCAAGAGAGACATCAAGGCCACTAGGTGGCTCCTTTTCGGCCAGAATCGGAGAATAGAAAGATAAATTTGATGGACATGACAGGAAGTCTTGTGCTCCATCGCAGTGACTATCAGCCTGAGGTTAACTTCAAAAAACGACGATCACTATAAAATTTCAAGGGTTATGTGAACGTCACACTTAAGCCTTGACATTAAGTCTGAGAAAGATAGGAAACAACGCTTTAACCCATATAACAGAGCTCAGTAGAGGAATCAGTCGCCGATCAATGAGAAGGTACAGGTCTGAAAACGGACTGACAATAAGTCAGCTCCAATTTTGCGTGAAAAACAGAAAACACCTGGTGATAAAGGAACCAAAGGTGTCCTCGGCTTCAGTATCTAGTGATGCTTGATTTAAACAAAAATCTGCTGATCCACATAAACCTCTTGAGGAAAAGACCAGGCAAGAACTGAGAAACTCTGATGAGAACAATAATGTAGAGCCGCATACCAAGATGCGGGATGAGACTAATTTGACATTCTGTAACAATGGCTTAAATGAAGAAACATTCAGAGGATGGCAAGCCGTGAATTGTCTGCTACAGCTCAGGTACAGATGGATCTTCTCCATGATGATGCCATGACTGATATAGTTGGTAATGAATTGATGGTGATAGATGAAGACGACTTGCTAGGGAAGAGTTATAAGCTCTAAACCCTCTTGATGAGGTCAATGATACACATATGGGTATGAATGGAGCGATGGGTGATAGGCAATGCAATAGTGGTTTATGAGGCAAATAATGAGAAACATCTCAGCCTGACTCTGCATCCAAACCAAAGAGTGAATCAAGAGTTTTGTTCCCTACGAGCAACTCTATTCAACAGCAACAACCACCTCGACGTGCTTCGCCAAGGATTCAAAAGATTGCAGCAGCTACATAAATAGATGGGTAATCTCGTGGGATGAATAACAAAAGTCAACTAGTAGTCGGTTCAAAGCAAACAAGGGTTTAGTGGATTCCAAAAATCTATCAAACCATTATCTATGAATACACTGTCAAGTGATAGGAAATGACCTCACAGTTTGACTTCTCATGGAGATGTATCAGAAGCATCACCCAGAGCTCTTGTTCCTTTCTGAGAAAAAAATATAGGAAGCTATGTTGCAAGACATTCATGCTGACTTAAGCTTTAATAAGTCACTTACCACTAAGTCACTTGGCCAGAGTGGAGGTTTACCTCTATTTTTTATAAATAATTTTCATGTTGATGTATTATTTTCAAATAACAGTGGTAGATGTAGTATTTGAGATTCAATTCGAGATGACCGTTCTTACATTTTGTTTCTATGAGTTCTATATCAAGCTAAGACAAATTAATTTAATGAAAATAAACAAGCGAACAGAGATCAATTTTTTGTTTCAGATTATAAAAGAGCTAGGTTCAGGGTGATTCATTCGGGATACTTACGACCATGAGTGTACAACTTTTCAGGGAAAACAATACGAGCCAATTTAGAAATTGAACAACAAGATTAGATAAACCCAATGTCGTAGCTTCTAGCAATTTATCAAGCAATCCTAATGCCTAAATTATCGTTTAGATTAGAGAGTAATGACAAGAATTATGATATGATTCAAGTGGTTCACGATTAGCCTTAACATCAACTTTCGCTGGCTAAGGAAAAATCACAAATCTATGATTTTTCTTGAAACCTAAAACATTTTTGATGGATAGGTTTAACCTAGAATTAGATGGTAAATGGCTAGTTTAACGAAAGCAGTAAGATTAGCAATAAATAGAGATATCAAAGAATAAGAATCCTATTTGTGTCTAGCTCATTGATTCATGATCCCTAACACCCTAAACTTAACAATTGACTACTCAGCCATAGCCATAGAGAACACAAAGATAAAAGATGAAGAAAACATGATGATAGATTGCAGGAATAATAAAATAGTGTTTAGGATTCTTCTCAAGTGTATGTAGCGATCCTTCTCCCTTAACGAGAGTACAAGTTTTCTCTCTCTAAAAAGTGGCGTGTCTGCTTAAAAATAATAAGAAAAATATATTTTTCATGTTTTTGGCGGTGCAGGAGGAAAAATGGGGAATCCTAGGTAAAATCCTGAAATATTAGAATTTTCCTGAATATCTCGAGCGGAGAGCGGCTGCTTCATTTAGGATCAATTTCTCCGCAGGAAACCTCCAATTTGCATTATTTTCTTCATGTGTCCCTCCAAGAGCCTTCCAACCTACTATGGACCTAAAATGACTCGAAAAAGACTAGAAAGACTCGATAAACACTTGAAAACGCTTTGGAAAACATATATATATATATATATATATATATATATATATATTTCTCCCGGACTTAGATCCTTGTTTTTCCTCAAACAATGACAAGCATGGGCGGACCCACCAGTAGAGAGGGTGTGGCACGTGCCACATACTCTTTTTGACACTTTTTTTCTTTTAGTTCAAACCAAAAAAGTGACGGATCTCACCTAAAAAAAGTGACGGATCTCACCTCTATAATATGTGTAAACCCAATTGAAAATACAATATGTATACATCCCACCAATTTTATTTACAATTTTAATTACCGAACCCAAATAATTGTTAGTCTAAAATTTAATAACTCTAATGTTCTTAAATAAACTTTACATTCTTCTCTTTTGAACAAAATTCTGCAGAAACTTTATTCATCATCTTTAATACTTTTTTCATTCTTTCTTTGACATCTTTTCTAAGTATGTTTATACATCATCTTTAATATTTTTTTATTGTTTATCCTTACTAATATAATTCTTTTTAGGTATCCATGGAGAGATATTTTTAAAAAGACAGTGTTTATCATCATCAAAAGTTAATTCAGATAATTTGTCTTCAAGTTCTTCACTACCAAAAACCAACACAGAGAATTTGGCTTCTACTCCGTCAATATCAACATTAAAAACTAATTTGGAGAATTTTCCTTCAGATCCTGCAGATAGGAAAAGTATACAGTAATATCATCCAAACAAAAGACATGAGGTAAAACGGAAATGTCTTACTAATGGTCCTTGTCAACCTCGCGTTTATGATTTTCCTAAAACACTGATAGGACATAAGCTTATAGAAGATTTAATCATGATTGGTTTGATCTCTACGGTGATTGGTTAGAATATAGTATAAAAATAGACAAAGCATTTTGTTTGGTTTTCTACCTATTTAGAGATTATACTGAAAACAAATGTGGAAGTGATGAATTTTTGACAAAAGGCTTTGATACTTGTAAATCCAAAGTGATTAGGAGAGCATGTTGGATTGGTGAATATTTTTCACAACAATGCTCTAAAGATGGCTGACAATCTAATGAATCTAATTCAATCGATCGTTCATTCTTTTTATAAGCAGAATGATGCAGCCAAGATGAATACAAGATAATATTGAATGTTTCAATTGATGCTTGTAGATATTTATTACGGCAAGAATTACCTTTTCGAGGTCACGATGAATCAACAGAATCAGTTATTAACGGAAACTTTGTAGAGCTTATGAAGTATACTGCATGATTTCATGGTTTGCTATAATGAAAAAGAACACTTTAACGAAGTGACATATGATATGGTGAGAAAAATATTTCAAGATATGAAAGATCAAAAAATGACTTTATGAGTTTTTCCATTACTTTTTTATATTAGAGACTTGAGTTTTAGTTGCCGTGAACTATTTCAGTTTGATTTTAATTTTTAAATTATATGTTATATGTTTAATATTTATATTATATTATTTATTTTAATTATTATAATTAAAATATTTGTGTGACACTATATAATTAAATTTCTAGGTCCGCCCCTGATATCAAGTACCTAAAAATGAAAGAAATTTTTGAAAACGCTGAAACTCTCAAATTGGAACTATACTTCAACCAAAAATCTCTGAACTATACAAGTAATAAATCTAAGACAACACACTCTTACCTAAACCCCACTGACTGCAGTTCAAAATCGGCTCCATACTCTAAATCTCAAACCTGCAAAAGCTACACTTTCCAGACAAAGCTCCTTACATTCAATTAAGAGTTGCATGAGCTTCTTATCACCTACATTATTCAGGGTAGACGGTTCTAGGTATTATACATGCTATTTGATGGTGGAGGTAAAAGGGTTTAGGGTTTAATATTTCTTTGAAGAGGACGCATGGTATCACACAAAAGTGAAAGAGAGGATAATTCCATTGATGTCCACATCTTTTACTCATTTTTTCTTGCTCCCTCCTTTCATTTGATCTTACAACTCGGTATCTACTCTTTTTCTAGATCTTGCCGGTGGCTTAATGTTACTGTTCTTTCTTCCCCTTCTCCATCACCCTACTCTTTTCTTTTTCTTTCTCTAAAGCTGATATGGTGATGTGACGAAGAAAGAGGTGGTTCTGATGTGCCACTGGTGGTTCTGATTGCGCAAACATTCTGATTCTCCACCCCGCTCTCTTGTGGTTCTTTGGTGATAGATCGGTTGATCCCTTAATCTTGCATGCTCTCTTCTACTGGTCTGGTATTGCAACAATATCGAGTAAGAGGTTGTGTCGATCCTTTCCTCTCCGACGTTTTTGCACTTATCGCACATATGACACTGAAAAACAAATGCATGAAGGTGGAATAAAGGCTAAGGTGCATAGTGGGAACTAGCTAAATATAAGTTAGCCACTCAGGATCAACAAGATGGATAAAAAGGATAAGAAGTCCTGAGTGTATTCTCGTTTCCCTGATCTAATACCCATAATAAGAAGAATTGCAGTCAAAATTAGGTTCAAGTTAAATGGAGCTAAGTAGTAACCTCGAGAAGCCAAAATCCTCTGAAGAACAAAATGAGATAATGTCAGGGTGTTCCAGCTCGTGTGTGCACCATTCGTCCACTGCTAAGGTCACTGGATAAGATAACTAAAGCATAAGGGTGGTTAATATCTTCACAACATAATGTCATCATTTCCAGCAAAAAAGACTCAAACTGACTAAAAAAAAAGAGAAATAAACGAGTTAGTAAACGACAAAGACCCTCTCCAGACTTACTTCACAATGTCTTGATGTGAAACTAAATCAAAGAGAAGGTGTCAAACAATAACATAATTTTTTTGGTTGAGATACTTACATGAGTGGAGCAGGCGCTCCACAAAAATTATAGGTGCTCCATCGTAAGATCTCCGCCTCCACCTTGAGCAGACGCTCATTTCAGAGAGATGTGTGCTCCGTTTCTGAAATCCATAATTTTGAATTATCTCGAGGGTTTTCTGATTTTTGACCCAAGACTCAATAAACTAAAACAAAAAATAAGCAAAAAAACAAATCCTAATGATATTTACACTTACTGGTGGATAGCCTCCCACTAAACGCTTGGTTTAAGTCACTAGCTTGACTTGGTGATAGGGATCAGTCGGGTTGAGCATGAGGGCTTGTTCCAAAACAAACTCCACAATCAGACATGTTCAGATTCAAAACTCTACTCAACAATCCCTTTACAGCAGTTTCTTCTTTCTCCTTCATTTCATGTATGAGAATAGCTTTAACTTTACAGAAATGTTTAGAGTTACCATAGCACTTTACCTCATACTCAATGGATTTCTCATCACACATTCAAGATATCCTTGTCATTGTAGGATCACCCTTGACCTTTTTCCTTTGGACTTTTTGTTTCACTTTCGCATTCCCCTTAAGTTTCTTGGATCAGTGTGATGATCTCTATTCAAGACTTCTTTGACCTCACTCTTATCACCAAGCTCCTTCTTAGAAATAAATTTCAGCTTATCTTCACCAACCATTGAGATGCAAGAAGCATGTAATGTGGAGGATTTTGTGGAGACAGCCTTATATAAATCTTCTTGTTAATGTTGGAGAAATAAACTCTCTTAATAGGCATATCAATGATTGCTCCCACATCAGTCATAAATGTCCTTCCAAGGATCAAAGACATCTCATAATTCTTATTCATTTTGACAATCTGAAATTTAGTAAGAAGAATATAGTCCCCTACTTGGACATGAATGTTGAGAATGGTTCCATAAGGGACTGATATAGAAGAGTTTGCAAAAGCCAAAGTCAGCTGAGAAAGCTCAACATCCACAATGCCCAGTTCGTCTACAATCCCTTTGAGACAAGATTCACACTAGACCCGAAATCACAAAGAGTTTCCTTGAGTTCCATTCCAGTCATGGAACATGGAAAAGTAAAATTTACAGGATCATCAAGCTTAGAGCATCTCCAATGTAACCTCTATATTTTCTTCTAAAATAGAGAAACTCTATTATAGAGGTGGATTTTCTCCAACTTATATCTCTATAATAGAGTTCCTCTATTTATAGGGAAAATATAGAGATATGCTATTTTTATCTCTATAATATAGAGGCAAAAAGTAGGATTTTTCTATATTTTCCTCTATAATAGAGTCATAGAGGCATACATCGGAGCAAATCTAACTCTATAATAGAGATCTCTATTTTAGAGGAAAATATAGAGATGAAAATAGAGGTGGGTTGGAGATGGTCTTAGGCAATACCTTCAGTGATGGTTTCCAGTAGCAGACCCATAAACATTTTTTACTAGGGTCAAAAAAAATTAATAGAGATAAATTTTCATTTTTAGTGGGGTCAATAAAATTTTTATTAAGTAAAAATAAATATTTTATAATTTTTCATATGTAAAAAAAAATATTTTAAAAAAATAGTGGGGTCAGCTGACCCCACACCTACCCAATTGCCTCCGCCCCTGATGGGCTTTAATTTCCTCTTGAGTTTCTCTGCAATTTTTGAAAAACATTTGCAATAGCCGAATCTCCCAAAACATGTTCAAAAGAGATCCTTTTAGGTAACCTTCTCACCATCTTCTTAAATCCAGCAAACTTCTATGTGCTAATGGGATTAATTAGATGTTTAGGTGGAACTGGATAGGGCACACATGAACAGAGAGTTGAACTAGTGGAGTCTCAGAAGGTTCTTTGGGAGCAATCGCTTCAGAGCCAGCATGGTGTTTGGTTTTTTCTGATGCGCCTAAATCAGTCTCAGCACACAATTGCTCCTTTCTTTTCCATTAGATTTCTCACATTTCAGCTCTATTGCATTACAGTGTCCAACCCTAAGATTCATTTCACTCTTTCTAGGAAGGATTTCTGGTTTCATCTTAACAGTTTCAGTAGTTTGAGCAAGATGAATGACTATACAATTCATATGGCTACTAGCAACATAATACTTAGTGTCCAGCTTAGTAAACATGTTGTCCATCATACTATTGATCTCCACAGTTACCTGATTCAATACTTTCACACTACAAGAAAATGGTAATATTGCAACATATTTTCTGCAACGTTGTCTTTTCTTGAAATTTGGTAACAGATTTTACCATGTTTTTGCAATCATAAATACATATCAGCAGTTAAATATAAATTCACTGCAATCCAACGACAAAAAAAATCTTTACAAAATTTTGTTGCCAAATTGCAAATTTTTTTCCTACTTATAAAAATTTTCTTGCAAAATTCCTATGAAAAATTTAAAGAAAATGAGATGTGGCTTTTCGGAAAAAAGAAAGAAAATACCATGTTTTAATATGTGACACGTTTATCACTCTATTTGCAACATGTTTATTTTAGTATTATTTATTTTCGATTTAAAAGTTAATATATATATCCCACTTAAAATAATTTTTACATATTATTTTATCAATATAATTTCAACCAGAACTATATATTATTTCATCAATATAATTTTGACCAAAATTAATTAAATTTTTACTGAATAACGAAAACTTAGCTAATTGAAGTTAACTAGATTTTCAATTTTTTTAGTTATACAGATCTTAATTCAAGTTTCACTATATATTTTTGAAAATTTGTTGAATTATAATTCTAAATTATCATTTTGTTATGATGAAACAAACAAGCTAATGTATCATTTTTATTTATAGTTCGGTGTATATCTCCACGCCAGAACTTTTCTAGAATAGGATAATACCAGCATATACGTGAACTTAGGGATATGATTCTAGAGCAATTAAGATTTTCTCTTTTCTCAGTTCTTTATAAATATGATTTCTTAATTCCTTGTTATACTTGTGGAGAATTAAGTTTCCATGTTCTGCTTCCTCTTCAACGAAAGAGAGGTTGTGAAACTAGAATTACACGTAACGCATGCCAGTTAGTCAACGAAGGTAACAAACAAAACTCTTACTTCAAAGTGTTTAAAATAAGTAACTTGGTGTGTATATTTTGTATTTTTTATTCTCTGATATTCATTTAAAGATTTTACCATTACTTTTGTTTTTGTTCAGATTCAGGATGAACTCTAGTCGATGTGCTATAGGCTGGAGAAAAACGGAGTCAAGCAATCAATATATGAGAGCCAAATCAACATTTCTTTCCCGTGTTTCCAATCCATCAAAAGAAGAAAATATAACGATGTAGAATTGTTCATTTTTCTTAGACATGGTTTTAATGAATTGTTCAATATTGTTGTAACATTTGATTATTTAATAAAAATAGTTATTGATTAATTCTTATTTTTATTATTTTAAATTTGAAAATAACCATCACATTTGAAATTATTGTGACATAGCAAATATAATTCCAAAATAAATACAATTTAACAAATTTGTATTAGAATTATATTGTCGTAGTATGTAGAAACAAACTGTGTGAGTTTAATATTGCAAAGTCTGTTGTAAAGATACAACAAATTTGCAAGACAAATGTTATTGCATTATTACGATGGATTTAGCAATAAACCAATCTATTGCAAAATTTGCAATATTTTAGCAACGAAAGGAATTTGCAACAATCAATCAGCAACATTGTATAATTCATTACAGTTTTATTGCAAATATACATTTGCAACATTATATTGACCTATTGCAATAATTTCTCTTTATTGCAATATAGTTATTTTCTTGTAGTGTCACCTGACATTGTTGACTTTGGAGTAGCTGCTACATAAGAGCACCAAGATTCTTCAGCTTATCTTGAGAGTTGCTCGCAGTAGCTGGAGCGGCTTGTTAATTGCTGCTATGTTGCTTCTGCTGGTTCACATGCTGAAACTGATTCTGATCCTGATTGAACACAAATGTCTTTTCCTGAAATCCCTGGTAATTGACATAGTTTACTTCATGTTGGGCATCAAGCTGAACTGCCTCTTCTACTGCATCATGAGAAGGCTGTTCAGTTCCACTTTTGTCTACAAAATAGACAGTTCCTTGAATACTCTTCAGAAACAAATTAATTTTTGCAGTCAAATCATCTCACCACTTAGCCTCAACACTGTGACCATTCTGGTTTGATCATGCTCCTGACACTTATTAGCTGAACTCGCAGCCATGTTCTCAATGAGCTCAAATGCTACATCGATTGTCTGAGTCATGAACTCTCCCTTGCTCGCAGAGTTCATAGCAGTGTGGTACTCCCAATCGACTCCATCACATAAAATACGCACAATATGATCATCATCCAATCCATGGTGAGGACACTCCCTGAAATACTCACTAAATCTCTCCCAAGCATCACAAAATGGGTCATCAACATGCTGCTGAAATGAGGAAATCTTGTCTTGCAGAGCAGCCGTTTTTGCGTTGGTGTTTCCCAAGAAGGCTGATCGGACTTGTTCCAATGATGTTAGAGAACCACTTATCAGTGAATTCAACCATCTTGAAGCCTTGTCAGCGAGAGAGAATGGGAACAACACACACTTGATGAAATCAGGTGTCACTCCATTTGCGCGAGTAGATATGCAAATCTCTTCAAAATTCTCAATGTAATCCATTAGAATTTATGCAGGCAGTCCATGAAACATTTTCCTCTGCACCAATGTGATCATAGCAGGCTTGATCTCATAGTCTTGCCTTGCACAGGCTGGTGGAGCAATGGCGGAGCGCGTAACAAGGAAGTTGCACGCGAGGTTTATCTCCCCAATCGGAGCAGCCTATTGTTGCGCAGCTTGATGCAAAGCTTTCTGCTGCTGGATGGTCTGGTCTGCTGCATCTGTAGAATCTCTTGTTGCTTCCTCTGCAACTAAGCAGTGAACTCATTGGGATGCCCTGTGTAGTCCATGATGGCGTTGTTTGGCCTTTGTGTTTGTCGGTTAGTTCTTTCCAACCTTACTAGTTTCTGATTTCTTAGCGTTACCAACATTCCTGAGGTGTTATTTTCACTGTTTCTACTGGTCATACACCTGTACCAACAGTCTGCAACAAAAAGGTAAAATAAGTCAGGACTCTAGGCTAGATATCTTGCCGAAATACAGAGGTGAAAAGCTGGTCTCTGTCGCAATAGCTCTAAAACTTGATCACTAAAATTATGTATTTTCTACTGCAAGTTAATAGTGGTAGAAGTAGTATTTGAGATTCAATTCCAAATGACCATTCTTATACTTTGTTTCTATGAGTTCGATATCAAGCTAAGACAAATCAATTTAATGAAAATAAAAGAATGAAAATAAACAAGCAAACATAGATCAATTAGTTTGGTTTCAGATTATAAAATAGTTAGGTTCAGGGTGAGCCATACAACTATTCAAGGAAAAAAATACGAGTCAATCTAAAACTTGAACAACAAGATTAGATAAACCCACTGTCGTGGTGTCTACCAAATTATCAAAAATTCTAATGCCTAAATTGTCGTTTAAATTAGAGAATAATGACAAGAATTATGATATGATTCAATTGGTTCACGATTTGTCTTAACATCAGCTTTCGCTGGCCAAGGAAAATCACATATCTATGCTTTTTCTAGAAACCTAAAACACTTTTATGGATATGTTTGACCTAGAATTTGATGCTAAATTGGTAGTTCAACAAAAGTAGTAAGATTAGTAATAAATAGAGATATCAAAGAATAACAATCATATTTGTATCTAGCTCATTAATGCATGATCCTTAACACTATAAACCTATCAATTGACTACTCAGATATAGCCACAGAGAACACAGAGATAAAGATGAATAAAAACAGGATGATAGAGTACATGAATAATAAAATAGGATTTAGGATTCTTCTCAATAGTATGTAGAGATCTTTCTCCCTTAACAAGAGTACAAGTTTTGTCTCTCTAAAATCTCTCTAAAAGTGGTGTGTCTGCCAAAAATAATAGAAAGATATATTTGTTGGTTTGTGGCGGCTCAGGAGAAAAAAGGGGGACCCCTAGGTAAAATCCCCAAATAGTTGTTTCCTTAAAAATCTCGAGCGGCAAAGCAGCTGCTCCGTTTAGGATCTTTTACCAGGCTGCTCTGTCTAGTTTCTTCATAGGAAAACTCCAATTTGCATTTTTTTTTCTTAATGTGTCCCTCCAAAAGCGTTCCAAACTATTCTGGAGCTGAAATGACTTGAAAAGGACTAGAAATACTCGATAAAGACTTGAATACACTTTGGAAAACATATATACAATGTGTCAAAAACACTATATATCACTAGGCGTAGGGACCTTGTTTGTGAACGCCTTACACGTTTTTCCACAATAAAAGATGGACCATGGTTCATGATTGGTAATAATTGATCACATTGAAAAAAAAGAGGCTGAAGAAGACCAGACAGCTCTTTCATCCCATTTAAACAAATGATAGCCCATTGTGGCATGCTGGAATGTCCTTGTTCTAGCAATTTAATGTCATGGGTTAGCAAGAGAAGACTATCAAAGGTTAAATGCTGTTTATATCGTTTATAAGTTAATGCAAATTGGCATGAGAAATTTTCTCGTTCATCAGTAAATAACTTGCAATTGTGAGGAAATAAGACAAGTAATCCAGGATGGTCAGAACTCAACTGAGTTAGCATTAGACGCAAATATTATGGTCCATATTGCGAGTTGCCGAAAGGCCTTAAGCCAATGGAGAAAGTAAAAAAATTAAAGTCGTAAAAGCAACTGGAGGAGCTGAAGAAAAAGTCAATGTCATGTACGCGGATAATAATGTTACCACATAGGAGTCTCTGCAGCTTTGAAAGAACTCTCTGAAGCTCTTAAGGCGGAGGAACAGTTTTGGAAACAAAAAAAAAATAGAATTTTGTGGTTGAGAGAAGGTGATATGAATTCAAAAATTTTCCATAACTTGACAAAGAAGAGACGTTTAAAAAAATCAAATAACTTGATTAACAGATAAATCTGGAAAATGGTTGAAGATGAAGAGGAATTAGTAGATGTTGCTACTAGCTATTTCAGGGATTTATTTGAAATGTCAACACCGACGGAGATAGATGAAGCTTTGGGACATATTTCATCAAAAGACAAGCCCTTATAGCTCCAGTTAACACCGACGGTTTCTGCTACTATAAACCAAGCCCTTATAGCTCCAGTTACTGAATGGGAGGTGAAACTCGTCCTTTTTACAATGCATCTGTATAAAGCCCCTAGACCAGATGGAATAAGTGTCCTATTATAGGACATTGTAAAGGGTAATTTTACTCGTATGGTCAATGACTTTTTATTTGAGGATATTGTCGCACAAAGACTAAATGATACAACCGTTTGTCTCATTTCGAAAATGACAAACCTACAGATATGGCCCAATTTTGACCTATCTGCCTGTGTAATGTGAGCTATAAGATAGTCTCCAAGGTATTATGCCAGAGGCTGAAAGGGGTATTTCCAGATCGTATCTTTGAGACCCAATTTTCTTTTGTCGCGGACAGACAGATTATTACAATATAATGATTGCACAAGAGATGTTTCACACTCTGAGGACGAAACCAGGGGGTAGGCACAAGAGAATGGTCATCAAAACGGATATGAGTAAAGCGTATGATCGTATTTAGTGGATATTTATTCAAAAATTGATGGAGAAAATAGGGTTCTCAGACATATGGATCAAATGGATGATAAGATGTGTGTCTACTGTTAAGAATAAAATTCTAATGAATGGCCAATTTAGAGAAAATATTTTCCTACAGAGAAGACTGCAAAAAAAAAGACCCTTTTGTTTCCTTTTATCTTTATCTTATCCACGGAAGCACTCGTTGGTCTTTTTAATCATGCAAAGGCTCAATAAAAGATAATGGGGATGCGTGTAGCACGTGCTAACCCTCTAATATCTCACTTTTTATTTGCTGATGATATTTCTTTTAGGTGGAGCCTCGTAAGTGTGATGAGGTCATGGAAGTAGTAAGGGTCTATGGAAAAGCATCAGGACAATGTATCAATTTTGAGAAGTCATCACTTCTAAATGGAAAATGAGTCCCAGGAGCTATAAAAAAAAGAAACTAAAGCTACAATTGGGGACTGAGAATGAAGGGGAATAAGAACTTTTCTAGGCATCCAAGAGGATATATAAGTGGATTAAAGTGTAAGTTATTTGCCTTCCTTAAGGACAATCTTGATCACATGATCAATAGATGGTCAGGGAGATAGCTGACAAAGGGAGGAAAGAAGATCCTTATAAAGGCTATAGCTATAGTGTTTCACACATATGTAATGTCAAGCGTTATGTTGCCGCTTGATATATGCGAAAAATTAGCAAGGTTCATTGCACGATTTTAGTGGAGCACAAACCCGTCCAAACGAAGTATGCACTTGGCAACATGGGATAAATTATGCACACCAAAGAATGAATGATGCACTGGATTTAGATTTATCCATGAATTTAATCTAGCATTGCTGGCAAAGCAAATGTGGAGATTTATCCAATTCCCCGACTCGTTGCTTGCTAGAGTCCTTCGAGAGAGGTATTACCGTTTGAGTTCGACACTGCAGGCGCCTGAAGATCTGAAGCTGATTCATCTTCATATGTTTGGACGAGTTTATTGGCTGCAAAACCAATACTATCTTTGAGGATAAAACATATGGTGCACTCGGGATATCAAATTTGTATGTGGGAGGACCCTTGGATCCCTACTACTCCAGCAAGGCCAGCTAGACTGGCTCTGCCAGTAGCCCATCCATGTATGACAGAAATTGAGTTTATCCATGGTATACTAAGAATGTGGAAAGTAGATATGCTACCACTATTTGTGGTACAAGAGGGTATTCCCCTTATTAGGAATTTGACCAAATCAAGAAGACATATATTGTTGGGGCTATATGAAGAGTGGGTTATATACCGTCAAATGGGGATATCGGATTGCAAGAAATAAACTTAACCGAAATTTTGAAGCTATGGTATCATAGCCAAGTATTAAAAAATTACTAGCATATGCTTGGAAATTAAACCCCCCCCCCTCATAAGATGTGTCATATAGTATGGAAAATAGCCTCATGTTACTTGGAAGGGACAGGAAATTTAACATGTCATCATATTCTATGAGATAATTACTGTATGTGATGTTGAAAAGAAGACGAACAGTCAATCATGTGTTTTTTGAATGTCCACATGCCTTACAAACATGGGCTTTGCGCTCGACTTCATCTTGTCCCACCATCTTTCCTATATCGAGTGTGTACACCAATCTAGATTATATTTCTGGAGAAAGAATGAAATAGGAGATTCGTAGCTATATAGAGATCCATATCCATGGATGACCGACCTTGTATCTCTGAAAAGCCAATAGGAATCTATACGGATCCGGCAAAACTAATTAGACATGCCCAAAACGAATGTAATGCTTGGTTGGATGTAAACTCAAAAGCCAATGATGATGCAAACTCATTACACCAAGCAGAAAATACACAAGTTGTGTGTTAGTATTTGTTTGGAAGATTAATTTTGGACTATGGAATCACAGTATAGTGGATATGGTTGGGTATGAATAAATGAAATGGAAAAATGAACAACTTATGGATTTGAGAAACAAGAGAGATATTTGTCCCAATTACATTCATAATTGGATGTTATTATTTGGTCAATGGAGACCATGATCCAACATACTTTCAGGACTGACTGCAAGGAGCTAGTATCGATGATCAAAGATTTGACAGCTTGGCCAGGTTTTTCAAAGGAACTATCAGAGTTAGCATTCCTTAAATTCAAGTACGCTTTTAAGACTTCAAAATT
The DNA here is from genome assembly GCA_019706035.1 of Raphanus raphanistrum subsp. raphanistrum. NCBI lineage: Eukaryota > Viridiplantae > Streptophyta > Magnoliopsida > Brassicales > Brassicaceae > Raphanus > Raphanus raphanistrum. The sequence continues at coordinate 14,626,782 of CM033985.1, forward strand.
ATTCATGTTCCAAGGGTGCAAAACAGGCCATCAAACTCTTTAATCAGGACTGCGGGAACATTTCACAAGAATTTAATTTTTTATTGGTTGTTCTATTTTGGTCTGGATTTATGGACGGATCTAGCATATATAATAACATGGGGCACAATGTATTATATACCAAATCTATAGTAGTTAGAGTTGATTTTCAGCCAAAATTGTATGGGGTAATTATAGTAGTTAGAATTGACTAAACTAACTGAATTTATAGGTTTTTTCAACAAAACTAATGAAAAATAAAACTTGTGTATGTGGCACTTGCCCCAACCAATTGCTGGCTAGATATACCCATGTCTCGATACCCAGACCATATCTAGTATGAATGATAAATCAGCCGTTTATTATAAAAAAAATCTATAATTACTTAATAACTTGGAAAATCATGTAATTTTCTTCTCACAAATCATTTACAATATGATCTTGTAAACGATCGCTTTTATTTATTGTCAAGTTAATTGATCATCCTTATAGAAGGCAAAATTCGTCAAAGATTGTCATCATGATCAAATCGAAACTATTTATCGACCAGCCCCAAATGTCAAGACGAAATTGTAGTATACAATAGTTTATGCCCCAGAGCCACGAATTATTGACATTGAAATGAATTTTCTTGTAATGATGATGATGATGCATTTTAAACATATTGGAGAGTGGGTCCATTTTCCCACTACCCTAACACACTAAGATGTTTAGTAAACTTAATGATCATATAATATTATCCGATCATACCAATATCTAGTTTTAGTAATTGAACACCTCAAGTTTAAATAATAAAATAATGTTTCATTCTCAAAAGAAAAATAATTATGGACAATAAAATTGCTATAAATTATAATAATTATAGTAGTAGTATTTTAATTGATTTAAACAGATAAAACATAATTTAAAATTATTTTATAGTTTTTGTTTGGAAATATAATTGCTCTTCCATTTTGTCAACCTTTTATTTTGTTGACTATCTTAATAGTTTCAGTTTAGTAGCTGTATATTAATTTTCATAACTCTTTGATAGTTATTATGGATACTACATTTTCTGCTACAGATTTTTTTTTTTTAATTTACACTAAAAATCAAAATATAAATGAGAAGGTTTTTGATTGGATAATATTTTCTAGTCTCTCTCTTTCCTGACTTCTATTCTAGTAATGAATGACCAAGACATTATAAGTACCTCCCGCTGCCCACCTCTTTTATTTAGTTTTGTGCCAACTTCTTCTAAAGCCAAACTTTTATTTTCCTACTGTTGCTATAATACAAGAAAAACAGAAAGAGCCATGGATGTTCATGATTTATCTGAAGAACCTAGAAGAGGACTACACACGTCCGAGGAATCATCAGACGATCTTTGCGTTGATTTCCGAGGTCGACCATGCAGGCAAGACAAGCATGGTGGTACGAGAGCTGCTCTATTTGTCTTAGGTATCCTTCCTGCTCTCGTCAATATTAACTTATGTATATCCTCGTATCGACTAGAGCATGTTGCGTATGGTTGGCTCGGTCCATGTTATCTTAAATTGGTTGGTTGTGTGTATATGCTCAGGCCTACAGGCCTTTGAGATGATGGCGATTGCGGCTGTTGGGAACAACTTGATCACATACGTTTTCAATGAGATGCATTTCCCTTTGTCCAAAGCCGCAAACCTGGTGACTAACTTCGTAGGAACGGTGTTTCTCCTCTCGCTTCTTGGTGGCTTCCTCTCTGATTCATACCTTGGAAGCTTTCGCACCATGCTCGTCTTCGGCGTCATAGAAATATCTGTATGTTCTCTCCATGTCTAGCTCTCTTTTCCTTTCTCATTATTTTCTTTGAGAGATGCTACTGAATATTCTACAATCTACATCACTTTCTTCTCTAACTAGTAACTTTTGACTAAAAACGTGCTATTAGAAGTATATTTAGACAAAAGTCGAAAACTTTAACGTAAAGTTTCTAACTAAAGTGAATTAACTTGTTTAAACTTTCGGTTCTTTGGAAAAGCAAATGGTTTATAAAAAAATGATTTTAATTTATTACGTTATATTATATGTTATAAGTATTTAGTATCGCACAATAGTGACATCCAAAAAACAGTGTAACAGAATAGTCTAGTAACAAAATTTACGGCTTACATCTTAGGCGACATGAAAACTCCAGTAACATACTGGTCAGGTTAAAAGCATGTTATGAGTCCACTTTACACAATATGGATGTAACTTTTTAATATTTTAGTTACGAAAGATAGTTGTAAAGTAGAATAGAATATATGATATATAATTGTGTTGTGTTTAATATAAGAATACAAGACACATATGTATAGCGATAACATTAACATAATGTTAACACCAGATAATGCTAAATTTCCTAAACACTTAAGGGAAATATGCTAAGAATATCTTGAGGTTAACTTGCTCTTCAAGTCTTTCCTTTTAGTCTTGAAGGTCGTCATGGGTTTCACGGGCTTCCCAATCTTGATCCGTAAGATACACATCTTCCGGCCCGACATATCTCTAATACTCCCCCGCACGACAAACGTTGGATGCAACACGCAAATCTGCAATCACAAAGCAGACCACGTATGTCGTGGACACTATGTCGAGGAAAATAAATCAGTAGATTCCTTCGGGAATAAACTTTAACTTAGACAAGGAGGGATGAAAACTTCAGTTCTTCTTTGGTCTTGACAATGGGAATACATCCCGTGGGCGCAACTGCAGCTCCAAAAACAATCGTCCTATCTCGGACAGTCCGTAACTTGAACTAAACAAATTGACCTAAAACTTGAACGTTCTACTAAAACTCCCCCGTAATGGTTAAACTATAACCAATAAATCCCAAACTATGGAATAATGAAAAAAAATCTTAAGAAATTCTAAACCATAGAAAATCTTAGATAAAGACAACTTATGTGAAACCCACAAACCCATAACACAACATTAACCCTCTGTAATTCTAGCACCCACTAAAACCAAACTATATAAAATTAACTCTTATCAAAAAAACAAAGCACGTAACCTATTGCAAACCCACTAAAATTCTTAATTAATAAAACCAAACCCCAGCGACTCATACCCATGTCACCACATCGTCTTCATTGTCGGCATCATCAGCTTCTTCATCAACTTCGCCAACACCAATGATGATGAGCATCATCAAATCTTAAAACTTGCGGAAGCTTTAATTTTAATTTTGATCCCTAAAAATCGACTGCTCTGATACCATGTAAAGTAGAATAGAATGAGATATATTATTGTGTTGTGATGAATATAAGAATACAAGACACATATGTATAGCGATAACATTAACATAATGTTAACACCAGATAATGCTAAATTTCCTAAACACTTAAGGGAAATATGCTAAGAATATCTTGAGGTTAACTTGCTCTTCAAGTCTTTCCTTTTAGTCTTGAAGGTCGTCATGGGTTTCACGGGCTTTCCAATCTTGATCCGTAAGATACACATCTTCCGGCCCGACATATCTCTAATAATAGTCATATTTGTGTCTTGTTTGACAAACTTAAAAGTAAATTCTAGCTAGCTGACAAAAAAAACATGTACATCAATGAAACAGGGGTTCATATTATTGTCAGTCCAAGCTCATCTTCCCCAGCTAAGACCACCAGAATGCAACATGAAGAACACCACAACACATTGCTTAGAGGCAAATGGTTACAAGGCAGCTACACTCTACGCAGCACTCTGTTTGGTGGCCTTAGGGAGCGGCTGTCTCAAACCGAACATCATCTCTCACGGTGCAGACCAGTTTCAAAGAAAGGATTTAAGAAAGCTATCAAGTTTCTTTAATGCGGCTTACTTCGCCTTCTCAATGGGTCAGCTTATTGCACTCACACTCTTAGTTTGGGTGCAAACACATTCTGGAATGGACATCGGTTTTGGTGTCTCGGCCCTTGTTATGGCCGCCGGTATGATCAGTCTTGCTGCTGGGACTAACTTTTATAGGAATAAACCGCCTCGTGGTAGCATCTTCACACCAATTGCTCAGGTAGTTCGATTGTTTGCATTTGTGTTTTATCTGTGCTTTTACTAGCTAATAACTTTTATCATTTTAAACAAAATTCATTTATATCATTTTAAACAAAATTCATTTATCAACTACAAACACCAAAATTCAATTTTTTTTTTTTGGTAAATATATAAACCGAGAACGTTGATACATTTGGAGTCATGTGATCTTGACTTAATATTCTGGTATTATTTGACCGACCAGGTCTTCGTAGCCGCGATCACTAAGCGTAAACAGATTTGCCCTTCAAACCCAAACATGCTTCATCAACCTTCAATGGATCTCGTTGGTGTCAAACCTCTCCTTCACAGTAATAAGTTCAGGTGATTGGTCTTTTAATCTCTTTATAATTACCGCCAAATTTAACTAATTAACTATACAACTATTAACCGCAAAACGTGAAGGTTTCTTGACAAGGCTTGCATCAAGACGCAAGGCAAAGCAATGGAGAGTCCATGGCGACTATGCACAGTCGAACAAGTCCATCAAGTCAAGATTCTTTTATCAGTTATACCCATTTTCGCCTGCACCATAATCTTCAACACCATCTTAGCTCAGCTCCAAACTTTCTCTGTTCAGCAAGGAAGCTCCATGGACACACACATCACAAAAACATTCCAAATCCCACCAGCTTCCCTTCAAGCCATCCCTTACATCATTCTCATCTTCGTCGTTCCTCTGTACGAAACGTTCTTCGTTCCACTCGCTAGAAAACTCACGGGAAACGACTCCGGAATCTCTCCTCTTCAGAGAATTGGCACTGGACTGTTCTTTGCGACTTTCTCGATGGTTGCAGCTGCTTTAGTGGAAAAGAAGAGACGCGAATCGTTCTTGGAACAGAACGTAACGGTCTCGATCTTCTGCATCGCACCACAGTTTCTGATATTCGGTTTATCAGAGATGTTTACAGCCGTTGGTTTGGTGGAGTTTTTTTACAAACAGTCATCACAGAGTATGCAGTCTTTCTCACAGCAATGACTTACTGCTCTTACTCTTTCGGGTTCTATCTTAGCTCTGTTCTTGTCTCGGCCGTTAATAAAGTTACGTCTAGTAATGGATCTGGGACAAGAAAAGGTTGGTTAGGCGATAACGACTTAAACAAAGATAGATTAGATCTCTTTTACTGGCTCTTAGCTTCATTGAGTTTCATCAACTTCTTTAACTATCTCTTCTGGTCAAGATGGTATTCGTTTGGTCCATCCGCGACACAACATAGGGCCGAGGTTAATAGCTTGGAGGATCTAGAAGATGGAGTAAATAAGGATTCCAAGATGGAACAGCCAAGAATTTGACTATGTTAATTAGATCTTCTTGTGGAATGTTTCCCTTTAGGGTTATAATGAATAGAAGGAACCTCTTGAAGAGTTAGATCCTTTATGCTTATTAATATGGTTGTAATCATATGTTTTGGAAGTGGCGGGGTAGAGTTTGTACTGTTTTTAATTTTATTTCTGGGGTTTGTAATGATGATGAGTTAGTTTAAAAGGTTTATAACAACTTGTCTTTATGAATTAATAATGTATTACGCTAGTTGGTTTTGTGATGTGACTGATGAAGTTCATAAGATTTGGGGCAAAGATGGAGAACACAAACAGTTACAACAGCTTAAGACAACATTTTCAGTATGCGATTGCTGCCATTAATAACAACCGAGCAATATCAGGTTTTGACTTCTGAGGCATATGATGATTCCTTTGACTTATATAAGACATCTTTGAAGTTGGAGATAGATATGGTCAATACCCATAGATATTGACATCATAAGCTAAAAGATATAGTGAGGTAAGCATTATTAGCTGTGACCTTCAGGCAGACAGAGAAGGTCCACACAACACACTGGTCCATTGCTCCATCAATATCAATGAATCATAGTGTCTTCACCGCTAACTTCTCTTCAACAAAATATTTGGTTTTTGTGATTTGAGATACCATTGACTTTGAAAAGAAAAATAATATAAAATCCCTATGTTCATTATGTTTCATTTGACCAAACATATATAAAGTGTTTCTCAAGTTTGATAGCCTTTCTTGCAGCCTTGTTTAAAAATGGTTTCCACCTCTACAATATGGACTGACCACATTTGGTAGACCTCTATGTATGGGTTTCACTTGGAAATGATTAACTCAGTTATGTCTGGATCAGTTTCTAAAGCATATAGTCAAACTTGAGAAGAGAATTGTTATAGTTTCATATGCACTATTATTTTTTTTTTTTAATGCACTAGTATTAACAAGCATTACATATTGCTGTAACGTCAGGTTACATTTCTATAGTCTATACCACATTCACGTTTATCTGTTTAGGTCATGCGTACAATTGGACAAAATATCTGAATTCAAAGAAACACACCAAACATGACCCGAAAAATTAGTACCAACCCCGATCCAAAACTAATAAAATATTGGAATGATTCCATTTTTTATATCTGAAGAATCGGAACCGAATACAACCTGAGCCAAAATATTTTTGATACTCGAAGATATCCAAATCACAATCATATACTTAAATATACTGATTGATAGATTTGACATATATAAAATATTTAAAATATATAAAAATATCCAAAAATTATCAAAATAGTCATAAGTAAATATCTGAAAATAACCAAAAATGTTCAAAACACTATAAATATCTTAAATATCTACTTGTTCTCCATCCAAAAAAGTCGAACCAATTATTATGTTAACTTTATGTATTTAGTCATGTGTTATTCATATTTATATGTTGTATTAGGGCAAAATAATCATGGTTTTATTGATCAATAGAACAAGAATACAACATATAGCTCCGGAAACCCTAATTCTAACTGCATGCTTCTATATTTACGGTGTATAATTCTGATACCCTCTTCTAGGGTTTAGGCCCTTTTATATGTCATTGTAGTCAAAATCTAGATTAACTTCTTCCACATCATTAAATATGGAAAGTTTTCACATTAGTACAAGTTTTTCATTTTACTAAAGGCATAAAAAAGAAACACGACTCGAATGCTGGAAATTGTTCAAGCAGGAGAAGAACGTTGGCGCCCTGCTCTAAGCAAGAGAAATAACTTTGTGGTTTAATTATCCCCAACACTTTTCCCCTTATCTTTCGATTTCCTGAGTGAAGTCGAGTGATATATGGTGTTTTACACATCATTGTATATATGTTTTCTAATTGGTTTTCAAGTCTTTATCGAGTCTTTCTAGTCATTTTCGAGTCATTACAGGTCTGGAGTTGCACTGGATGGGAGATGGACCTGCTGGAACAAAAGAGGCAGAAAACAGTGCAGTTTGGTGATTTTCACGCAGAACAGTCTGATGACTGTTCCCGATCAAGCGGAACAAGCAGACGGAGTGATCCCGCGATTGTTCCCGACGAATAAGGAAAATACAACATCTCGGGATTTGCCCTAATTATCTTCTTTTTCTCTCTGGCCGCCTGTGGCTTTTGATATAACTTCTTTTTCTATTTTCTACATCATACTACGCTACTTTTCATAGAGAAACAAACTCTAGAGCTTTTTACTTTGGGATTTGCTACTTTGTAAAGGGAGAAGGCTATCTCTCTCCATAGAGAAGAACCCTTGAACTCTATCTCTTGTTTCTGTTATTTTATGCAGTATTATTCAGTATTGATGCTTGTCTTTTCTTGTATCATGGCTGAGTAGTCGGCTAGCTAGCTTGTCTAGGGTTCTAGGGTGTTGATTTTGTGAGCTAAACATAGATAAGTGAATCCATTGATTGTCTTCATTCATAATTGTTCCTATTGCTTGCATTAAACTGGCCGCTTAATGTTAGATCATAGGTTTAAACCTGTTCATTAACCGTGTAATAGGTTGCTAGATCTGTTTTGAATGAGCATTGCATCCCTACTCAGCGAAAGTAGATATTAGGGTGTTTTGTGAACCTATCGGACTTGATCTCTATTGCTTGCGATCGCTTCTCACCTCAACGACAGTTAGACGGTGAGATCGATCAGCATAGGAAGCAGTACCACGACAGTGGGCTGTTCTACTTGAGTGATCCGAGTTCTATACTGTTCTTATTAGCACTTGAATAATTGTTTGGCTCACAAGTATTAGCACCCGATGAAGTAACCCTAGGCTGGCTTCTCTTTAATATGAATTCACATTTACATTATTTTATTTGCTGCTTTGCACGTTACAACCAAATCAAAAACCCCATATTGTCTTAGCTTAATTTTGATCCCATAGAAATAAAGTGTAATCGTTGGTCTCTGTGGATTCGATCCTAAAGTGCTACATCGACATACCATTCGATTGTGGTAGTGTGCACATTAGGTTAATTGGTGTGCGTGAACACGAATATCAATTTGGCGCCGTTGCCGGGGACCATCTTTTACCTTTATTTTTCGGTTATTTATTTAGTCTAAGACCTCTAACTTGCTCTTTTCTCTTTGTTGCAGGAGATCGCAAGGTTTAGAAAATCAGAACAGACAACAGCCAAGGCCTACTGACACCACCATGGGTGATCACGGTCATCAGGATGATCTTGCTGCAGCAATGCAACTGATGCAACAACAGATGCTTCAGATGCAGCAGACCATCCAAGCTCAGCAAGCAGCTGCAGAACAATCTGCTCAACAGGCTGCTCTCGCGCGGCAGGAACAAACAGCGCAGACTGTTCCAATCGGGGAGAGAAACCTTCCGCGGAACATTCCTACTACGCGCTGTGCCATTGTTCCTCCACTCTGCACCAGGCAGGACTTCGAGATTAAGCCTGCTCTGATTGATCTGGTGCAGAGAAAAGTGTTCTCTGGTCTCTCTGCAGAAATTCCAATGGAGCATATTGAGAATTTCGAAAAAGTCTGCAGTTTTACTCGTGCGAATGTGTGCCATCAGACTACATCAAGTGCATGCTATTCCCATTCTCTCTTGATGGAAAAGCTGCACGGTGGTTGAACTCTCTCCCTACCGGCTCTCTCACTTCGTGGGAACAGGTCCGATCAGCGTTCCTCAACCATTTCTACTCTAAGGCGAGAACAACTACATTGAGGAACAAGATCACCTCATTCAGACAGCTCCATGATGAGCCTTTTTGTGACGCATGGGAGCGCTTCAATGACTACCAGAGGGAATGCCCTCATCATGGATTTGATGATGATTACCTCCTGGGCATTTTCTATGATGGGGTGGACTGGAAACACCAAGGTGCTCTAAACTCTTCGAGCAATGGAGACTTCATGACTCAGACCACTGATGGAGCGCTCAAGCTGATTGAGAACATGGCAGCTAGCTCAACCAATGAGAACCAGGAGAGCGATCGCTCCAAGGAAGTCAACAGTGTACACACCCAGAAAATTGATGAGCTGACAGCTAAGGTCGATCAGCTACTGCAGAACAACCAGGCACAAGGATCTGGGTATTAGAACACCACCCCGCAGAGCAATCAGCAAGCTGTTCCAGCCGCGAGTGCTGCGACTGCAGGGAACAGTCCGCCAGATGATCTGAAAAAATCTGAACATTATGATGCAGCAGATGCTCCAGAGCCAGCAGCTTCAGGTCAAGGCACTGAATCAGGTTACCGCAGACATCAATACCAGGATGGACAGCATGTTCACTGAGCTGAATTCAAAATATGATACTGTGAGCAACCACATAAAGAGGATTGATGTTCAGCTCGCTCAAACTGCTGAAACTGTTAAAAGACAGCAAGAGATCATTCGTGGAAAAAGTGTGATGAATCCTAGGGTTGAGCACTGTAATGCAACCGAGCAGAGACGTGAGAAATCTGAGGAAAAACAAGCGAAACAACTGTTCGCTGAGACTGTTATGGGCGCAGAACAGAGAACAATGCAGTCTGCTAGCCCTAGAGTGACTGCTCCCGCGACTGCTCCCGCGACTGCTCCCGCGACTGCTCCCGCTCCCCACGGATCTACTGATATTCCACCAGTGCGAGTCTATGTTCCTAAGGTTCCCTATCCGATTCCACCTAGACACCTGAAGGTGTTGCCTAAGGTTGATGACCCTGGAAAATTTGCTTTTCCATGTTCCATTGCTGGAGTAGAATTTGAGGAAGCTCTTTGTGACTCTGGATCTTGTGTGAATCTTGTCTCAAAGGCGATTGTAGAGAAGTTGGGCATTACTGAGGTTGAGCCTTTTAAGGTGACTCTGACTTTTGCAAACTCTTCCAGAGCAGTTCCTTATGGCACCATTCGCAACCTTCCTGTCCAAGTTGGGGACTGTGTTCTCCATACTGAATTTCAGGTTGTTGAGATGAACAAGGATCATGAGATGCCCTTGATATTAGGAAGGACATTTATGGCTACAGTGGGAGCAATCGTTGATATGCCTAATAAGAGAGTCTCCTTCTCCCACATCAACAAGAATGTCTTCTATCAGGCTGTTCCACCAGATTTCAGAAACTACACGCCTCTTGCATCTCAGTGTTCAGTGGAGAAAAGCTGAAAGTTTTTCCAAGGAAGGAGCTTGGTAAAAACAGTGAGTTCAAGGAAGTCTTGAATGGAGATCCTCAAACTGATACCAAGAAACTCAGTGAGAATGCAAGGGTGAAAGAGAAAGTCCACAAGAAAAGGATCAAAGGAGATCCTACTATGACTTTGACACCTCACTGGTGTGATGAGAAATCCATTGAGTATGAGGTAAAGTGCAAGGGTACCTCTAAACCTTTCTCTAAAGTCAGAGTTATTCTCACTGATGAGCTGAAAGAGAAAGGAGAAGCTGCTGTGAAAGGGTTGTTGAGCAGAGTTTTGAAGCTGAACATGTCTGATTGTGGAGCTTGTTTTGGAACAAGCCCTCATACTCAACCCGACTGATCCCTGTCACCAAGTCAAGCTAGTGACTTTAACCAAGTGCTTGGTGGGAGGCAACCCACTGGTAAGTGTAAATATAACTTGGTTATGTTTTTGTTTGCTTATTTTCGTTTTAGCTTATTGAGTTTCAGGTCAAAAAGTAGAAAAATTCGAGATACTTCGAAAAATTCTGGGTTACAGAAACGGAGCTCCCTGTTCTGCAGGAGCCAAGAACAACCGCCCAGGTGAAAATCTGGCGGCAGAACACCCAGAATTTTTCGGAGCACCCGCTCCAGGTAAGTATCTCGACCAAAAAAATTGTATATTCTGGTTTTCACCTTCTCTCTGATTTATTTTCACACCGAGACGTTATGAAGTAAGTCTGGGGGAGGGTCTTCGTCGTTTACTAACTCGTTTCTTTCTTTTGTTTATCTTTTGAGTCAGTCTGAGTCAGTTTTTAGGATCGAGTCAGTCAAAGTTTTGTGGGAATTAGGACCTTATTCTGTGTTGATCACTAACCATATCGTGCTTTAGTTGTCTTATTCATTGACCTTAGCAGTGGCGAAAGACACACATGTGGACCCGGAACACCCTGACATATCTCACTTGATTCTCCAGAAGTTCTCAGCCGATCAGGTTACACTGGGTAGACTTAACTCCAAATAACTTGAACCTAATCTTGACTGAAATTCTTCTTGTTATGGGCACTAGATCAGGGAAACGAGAACTACACTCAGGACTTCTTATTCTTTCTATCCATCTTGTTGTTCCTGAGTGGCTAGCTCATCTTTAGCTAGTTCTCACCCTGAACCTTAGCCTTTATTCCACCTTCATGCATTTGTTTTTCAGTGTTATATGTGCAGATATGTGCAAAAAAGTCGGAGAGGAAAGGATCGACGCAGCCTCTTAATCGTTACTGCTGCACAGATTCAGCCAGAAGGAGAACAAGCAGATTAAGGGAGCAACCACTCCATAACCAATGAGCTGTTCAAGAACATGGGTGGAGAACCAGAATGATTCGAATCAAAACCACCAGTGGCATCCTTGACATCACATGTTACCTCCTTCTTCGTCACCTCACCATCTCTTTTTGTACATGTAAAAAAAAAAAAAATCTATCTTTCATTTTGTTTAGCATATGGTGATGGAGAAGGATAAGAATTCAGGATACACGAGCCATTGGGAAGGTCGAGCAGAAGAGTAGGTATCAATATGAAGGGATGAGGAGCAGACAGATGAGTGGAGCAGTCTGATGATTGTTCCCGAACGAAAAGAACAGTCGCTCCTGAGATAGCAAAACGAGTAAGGGGCTGTGGACATCAATGGAGCCGTCCTCTCACGACTATTTTGCGCGATATCCTGCATCCACTACGAAAAGTTGGTAGCCCCTAAACACTCTTTAGCTCCACCATAAAATTAGCCTGTGTCACACCTAGCCCGTCTACCCTGAATAGTGCCTGTGATGAGAAGCTCACGCTGCTCTTAAATGAATGTAGGGAGTTCTGTCTCGATAGTGTTGATTTTTCAGGTTTGAGATGTAGAGTATGGAGCCGATTTTCGAACAGCAGTCAGTGGGGTTCTGGTAAGGGTGTGTTGTCCTAGTTTACTGGTTGTATGGTTCAGAGATTCGTGGTTAAGGTATGGTTGCTGAGAATATGAGAGTTCCCACACTTTCAAACCTTTCTCTTTGTTCTTGATACTTGGTCTTGTTCGAGGACAAACAAGGATCTAAGTCTGGGGGAATTGATATATGGTGTTTTACACATCATTGTATATATGTTTTCTAATTGGTTTTCAAGTCTTTATCGAGTCTTTCTAGTCCTTTTCGAGTCATTACAGGTCTGGAGTTGCACTGGATGGGAGATGGACCTGCTGGAACAAAAGAGGCAGAAAACAGTGCAGTTTGGTGATTTTCACGCAGAACAGTCTGATGACTGTTCCCGATCAAGCGGAACAAGCAGACGGAGTGATCCCGCGATTGTTCCCGACGAATAAGGAAAATACAACATCTCGGGATTTGCCCTAATTATCATCTTTTTCTCTCTGGCCGCCTGTGGCTTTTGATATAACTTCTTTTTCTATTTTTCTACATCATACTACGCTACTTTTCATAGAGAAACAGACTCTAGAGCTTTTTACTTTGGGATTTGCTACTTTGTAAAGGGAGAAGGCTATCTCTCTCCATAGAGAAGAACCCCTGAACCCTATCTCTTGTTTCTGTTATTTTATGCAGTATTATTCAGTATTGATGCTTGTCTTTTCTTGTATCATGGCTGAGTAGTCGGCTAGCTTGTCTAGGGTTCTAGGGTGTTGATTTCGTGAGCTAAACATAGATAAGTGAATCCATTGATTTCATTCATAACTGTTCTTATTGCTTGCATTAAACTGGCCGCTTAATGTTAGATCATAGGTTTAACATGTTCATTAACCGTGTAATAGGTTGCTAGATCTGTTTTGAATGAGCATTGCATCCCTAATCAGCGAAAGTAGATATTAGGGTGTTTTGTGAACCTATCGGACTTGATCTCTATTGCTTGCGATCGCTTCTCACCTCAACGACAGTTAGACGGTGAGATCGATCAGCATAGGGAGCAGTACCACGACAGTGGCTGTTCTACTTGAGTGATCCGAGTTCTATACTGTTCTTATTAGCACTTGAATAATTGTTTGGCTCACAAGTATTAGCACCCGATGAAGTAACCCTAGGCTGGCTTCTCTTTAATCTGAATTCACATTTACATTATTTTATTTGCTGCTTTGCACGTTACAACCAAATCAAAAACCCCATATTGTCTTAGCTTAATTTTGATCCCATAGAAATAAAGTGTAATCGTTGGTCTCTGTGGATTCGATCCTAAAGTGCTACATCGACATACCATTCGATTGTGGTAGTGTGCACATTAGGTTAATTGGTGTGCGTAAACATGAATATCATCGAGTTATCTCGGGTTATCTCGGATTGGATCGTAAGAGAACCTGGTTGGAGATGTTTCATTGCGAGGATTTAATAGAAACTATCATCTCTTGTCTTTTTGGCACAGAGCCATGTGTGATCATATAATCTTTGGGGATTCCTGATCCCAAATTTGTATTACAATAGTTTACGATTTATGTCTTATGGTGCATGGACTTAGTGACGAGTGGCCTCAGAGTCATATGATCTAGAGTGCGCATAGACGGATCAGATGATAGATTCATTGATATGCTTTCATAAGCACGTCTTCTTCCTGCCGTAAGCAGGAGATCGTTGCCTTAGCAAGTAGATAACTCATGGAATGCTACAGTGGGCATATCATGTTTATCTGATTCTTGGTGACAACTAAGATATATCAAGGGTTAGCAGGAGAAGATTGTCTTCCAAACGTGTGATAAGGAATGCTTAACCAGGAGGCAAGAGGAGGGAATTGTAGAACATTCCGTCGTAGATGTACGCCCGCCTTGGTTTGTTGTCAAGAGTTCGTTTAAGTTTTTTCTGGCTTCCTTGTAGGATATTACCGTTATACTCAACGGATCCTGATTTTTGTGTTGGAAGAGATTCAAACTTTTGAGAATTAAGATATCAGTTTTTGAGATAAACCATCTTTTCCTTTTATATTGTTGGTGTATATCGGGTGGACTATCCCTATTTTGGATATTTTTGGGGAAAACCAAGGCTTAATCCAATGGTTCATGCAGTATATAGGCTTCGATAAGATTTCTACCGTGCAGGCCCAATAAATTTTACTCTTAACTGCCCCGAGCAGATGGAAGAATATCTAAGTTTTACTTTTTGCCCCCCACTTCTTTTATGGGCTGCTGTTTGAGACCTAGATGGATTTGTGGGAATTGTTTTTCTTCTTCCAGCATTACATCAGGTGACATCGCGCACACAATTAGATTGATATTCTAGCAGCTCCCTTAAGATATTACCTTCCCTGGATTGCGTAGGGATCCCTGAGATCTGAAGGAAGTTTTCCTTGTCCCTGTTAATGAATCTACAGATTTTTTTTCACGTCAGAGTGGGCTTCTGATATAATTTTTGTCTTTGAGGCTTTCTTGGATGTGGGTTCTCGGGGAGGATGTGTGCTCTGATAATCATGGTATTCTCATACTTCGTATTTTCGACCCCTTGCCTTGGATAACCTTAACTGCAATTCAGGTGTTGGTACATTTTCACGGCGTAGCCTTTGGCATATAGGAAATATTGTATGCATATTACTTTGCTCCTTGGCTAATAAGAAAAGATTTGTACCAGATCTGTTCATGTGATTGTCAGCTGATTGTTTAATAGCATTGAAAGGTGTCAAAGATAGTATGTCATTTGATAGTCATTGAAATAGGAGATACATGTTTATAAGGGTTGGTGAAGCTCACATCTTTCCTTTGTTTTGGCATTGTGTCGGTTAGGTCGCCGATGCTAGATTATTGGGCTGCTTCCTTTATTATTCTTGGCTAATATGTTTTCCTATGACCGCAATTGTTTTCTGCCTAGAGTCGTTTGAGGGGGAGACATATGTGAAGGAGGCCCTAAGCCTTCCATGGAGGTGGAGATGAGTGTCTTTCTTAGTGATTCGGGAAGCTTTGCGTATCTGGGGTACGTCTCTCTTTCCAAGGATTTGTTGCGCCTAGCAGATGATTATTAATGCTTCCAGGTTGTCGGCCTTGGAATTTATAGGGAGCAGGATGGATAGTACCAGAGGACATAAGTATCGGGATGTGTTTTAGCCCGTAAGCGAGGGATGCTCCTATTTTTTCAAGTGCGACCCGTAAGAATATGGACAATGGGAGGTGATGAGATTCTGTTGTTGTGATCTAGAAGGTGTTGGTCTGAGCAAGGTAGGCTGCAGGGTGAGATTATTTTTGTTCGGTCGAAGGTTGAGACTTTGACAAAGCAAAAAAAAATTGGCGAAACAGAAGGTGAGGATTACCGCTTGTTGGAAACTTATGCAGGAATGGCTGAAGAAGCGACTTGAACACCAAAACATATATTCTATGGATATCCAAACATAATAAAACTCAATAAAATTAATTATAATATATTATATTTCAACATTCTATTTAATTAAGTACAGCCGACTAGTAATCTCATTCATTTTAGTAACAATAAAAAAATGCTTTGATTCCCTTAAAGGAAATAGGAACTAATAAGATATATGTCAAGAATAAAATATCAAACTGGTTCGAAGAGTATGCTTCTGAAAATAGAATAAATTTCCCTTTTCTAAAACAGTGGATCCAATTACTAAATCACAATAAAACTCATATGAATGAGAACATTTGATAACGGTAAAGGTATATGTTCCAACCATCCTCCTTCTTGAGGAATAAAACTAGAATGATTAAGAACAAAATATGAAGCAATTCATTTTAAATGACCCCAAGAAAATGATAAAACTTATGTCAAAAATATCACCATTTGAAACAAATAAATCTTGGTATGGTAAGAAAGCAACTTGAAAGGATTAAGAAATTAATTCAAAATCAAAACCCTGCTCCAATAGAATTTACTTGAAGAAAAACAAAGTCCAATATTCAAACATTCTAAATTTCCCATTTAGGTCTTAAAACGTATCAAGATACAATTTAGAATTCATTTGTGCATTCCAAAGTCATTAAAGTACAGTTGAAATAGGAGGAAGTAGCATGCCACATAATTATGTTATCCATGATACTCCTACATC